>JADGJL010001108.1:0-10090 GCA_027600665.1 Irineochytrium annulatum | reverse complement strand
CACCACCACCCCGCCTCCACCACCGTCGTCGTCCCCAAGAACACCTTCCGACCCTCACGCTCCCACGCACCCACTTCTCCAACCTCAAGACTTCCTCACCGCTCCCCGCAAACAACCAGCCAACATGATGATGACCACGCGTTCCGCCGTCCTCTCCGTCCTCCTCGCGTCCTCGGCCGCCCTCCTTCCGGCCGTGGTCGCTGCCCCCGTGAACATGGACTCTGCCGCGCCGCTGGACCGGCGCTGGGGGGGGTTCGGTGGGTTTAAGTACACGGGTCGCGGCACCTACTACACCCCCGACAACGGCATCGGCGCGTGCGGCGAGTCTCTTGGGAACTACGACATGATTGCGGCCATTGTGAGTATTGCTGTCGCGGTTGCGAAGGAAAGGAAGGGTGCGGAGGATTTTTTTTTTGGCGTGAGGAGCGAGGAAAGGACGGGTGGTCGGGTGGTGGTGGCACAGGCCGTTTGACGGGGAGCTGACGACAGTGGGGGGAAAAATGACTGGCGATGCCTCCTTGATAAGGCCCCTAATGATGACCCACGACGACATGTAAAGCTAATGTTTCAATCAACTAGTCCATGGCGACCTTCAACAGCCTCGGCGACAACTACAGCAACCCGACCTGCCACAAGAGGGTCACCGTCACGAACCAGGCGAACGGGAAGAGCCTCGAGGTCAAGATCATGGACTCCTGCGAGGCCTGCGAGAACGGGTCCCTTGACCTTTCCTACGGCGCCTTCCAGCAGATTGCCGACCTTGAGTTGGTATGTTACCTCTATCAGATTTTTCCTTCAGTGCCATTTGTATTAATAATGACGATCTAATAATGTTCCCGCGTCTATAGGGCGTCATCGACATCAAGTGGAACTGGTGCGACGGCAACCAGCCGAACCTCAAGGCCCACGAGGCTATCGCTGAGAAGGCGATCGTCAACCTCCCCGGCAAGGCCATTGACGCCGAAAAGCCCGACGCTGCCTCCCCCAAGGTCGCTGTCTCCGTCCAGGTCGCCGACGCCGACTCGAACCCGGCCGCCGTCGTCACCGAGGAGGGCGCCAAGAACGCCGCCTACCCCAAGGCCGACGGCGTCCCCGCTGCCGCCAACGACGACGCTGTCGTTCTTGTCTAAAGAAACGGGACCTGCTTCCCCGTTTTTTTGACACCAAACCTGCCGCACCTCAACGACACTTTTAGTTTTTTTTTATACTTATTAATCGTGTGCTCCCTTCACCCAAACTATGGACCCTCACTCCTTCGGTCGACATATTTGCGACACACTCCTTTTTTTTTCTTTCTCTCGTCTCTTATACTCTCTAATTTGACTCTGCCGCCATTTTTAATTAATCTTCTCTGCTTAGACTTTTATGTTTGACGCAGCGTCGGAGGCTGGCTCCGTCGGCGTTTGCGGCATTCATTCTTGTTTTTCTTTCTTTCCTCCGAATCAATCATCTCGTCTCTGATCATCTCGTCTATTTCTATCTGTTCCGGCTATCGGCTTTCATGTATGATGTGTATGATTTGTTCTCTTTTTCCTCTCCTATAGACTAACTGGGTTCGTCGCTGGCATGGGCTGGTTCCTGTTCTGGCGGTCGTCACACCCCATTTGCTTTCCTGTTACAACTGTTTTTTGTATTTTGTCTCTGATGAGGGCTACCCCTTTTGTGGTGTTTCTCTGTTATTTTTTTTTCCCCCTTTTCATTTTATTTTTGGATGATCGGATTACGTCCATGAAGGATCCGAAAGGCGGGGTTTTTCATGGGCTGGTTCCCTTGAAAACTCCCCACGTGCACCTATGTATTCTGTTCGTCGTATATGTGCTCATTAATTTTGGTTGTGATGGTTTGGGTTTTGTCGTTTGCTGGGTTTGTCCTTCCCTTCTGAATCCCTGACATCTCCACTCCATCCTCCTTGGCCCGATCTCTATTTTCTCTCGAACAACCGGTGTAGTGACCTGGACGACTCGTTGGGTGGGGCTGGTCTCCTTTCTTCGCAGCCGTTCTTACACTCGTCACCCTAGATTTTTCTCTCGCCTCCCCATTATTATTCCGTGCACCTATCATTATTCACGTGTACCCTTTTCTTCCATTTCTCTTGCACCTTGTTCACCCCCATTAGAAAATTTGCATCGGATGGATTTTACGGTTTGTTTCTTGAGTGACGACATCGGATGGGAACAACGAGATGGCCGGTCGGTCTTTAACCTCTCTCCCCTTTGTCCTCCTTAAGATACATACCCCGCACGCCTACATCGCCAATCCCTTCCGCGCAACAGTACATTCTCACGCTCATTGTTTCCTCCTCTCGTGTACCCCCCACACCACCCCACTTTGCTTGGTTTCCCCTCTCGTGTACCTCGAAGATATTCTTATTATTTCTCTGTTTCTCCTGTGCGTCATCGCCGCGCCTGGTGCGGGGTGTTGTTCGCGCCTTTTCTCTCCTCTCTCTCTCCTCGTAGACGGAAAACAATAAGCGGCCCTTGTGTGAATCAGTACTGGATAAACGTACAAAAAAAATTCCCCTTCGAATAAAAATTTGTTGAAATATCTTCCATGTCCTCTTGCAGGGATCTGCTTCACAAACACATCCAATTTCGTCTTAAACATCATTTTGTTCCAAAATGATGTGCCGCATGGCGTGCCCATAGTGTCCTGCTGTGGTATACAAATCGATAACTGCATGTTCTCGTCGAATTACAAAGAATCCGGTATAAATCACCGTCAGCACCGGAGGCATAAAACTCTTGATCAGTTGTCATGTATTACATATAAAAAAAAAGGGGTAAACCAGTGTCAAGGCATCATCTAGTCATGCAGCATGCAAGCAAAAAATCTCGGTGGCTACCACGGTGCGGATATATAAGAAGAAAGGAAATCATGGACAGGGAATAAGCATGAACAAAGAAACAAGCAGAGGATCCATCATCGTCACTCATCATCATCCCTCCCCTCTGCGAACGCCAGCCCAACGAGGTACTTGTCCCCAAATGGCGGCGCGTATCTGATCTTTGCCAGCGGGCCGACGCCAGCAACGCCCATCGCGCCAGACCCGGCCCTCCCGACCTTCATGAAGACAATCTTAGGAATTCCGAGATCAGCGAGGAGGACCTCGCCCGTCACCTCTCGCGAGATCAGGCCCGTCTTAGGCAAACCGAGCGCAAGCGTCCACCGGGGAGAGATGAAGTGGGCGGGGGAGGGTGCGATCCCTAGACATATGTTACATGTTAAAGGCCGTGATTACGACAACTAATAAAACGCAAAGCAACCCACCCGTGTGCCCGCTTATTCCGCTTGGGACATCGAGGCTCATGATGCTGCACTTGCTCTCATTCGTCCACTTCATTAAGTCGCAAACCAGGAGACGGTCGTGTTCTGACGGGAGGTCCAAGATGGACTGATGCGGCCCAAGCAGCGAGTCAACGATCAAGTCGACAGCGTGGCCGGCCTGAGGAAGCGGTAACTCCGAGGTCTCTCTGAAACGTTTTACAAACTGAGTATACCACACAATGCGCGCAGTACGTGAGCAACGCACCTGACGAGCCTTCCCCCCGTCGGCAGATAAATCTTTCTCTGGTACGCCACCACATTCGACACCTCCGTCTCCCCTCCCACCGCGCAAACCACGACGCTAACCTCATGATTCGCCAAGTGCCTCGCCATCGCCAGCCCGAAGGCGCCAGTCTTGTTGTTTCCCGCTAAAACAACCACGCTCCCGCCGACAGCCCCATTCCCCCTCCTCCTCCCCGTCAAAATCTGCAGCGCCAGCATTGCGGCCCCGCGCCCGCCATTCTCGATCATTTGCTCTTCCGACGGCCCTGTCTCATTCACGGCAATTCGCTCAACCTCCATCATCTCCCTAGGCGTCACACTCGGCACCACCACGGCCACCTTCCCAGCCGTCACAAACTGCGGCCTCCGTCCCCGGCTTCCGATGACGCCTTCGGGAAAATCATCTAACGCCAGCAACTCAACGCCACCGGGCACGACACCACCGTTGCCGACGTACGCCAGCGCGGCGTCGCTCTCGATCCCCGATTCGACCTCCGCGTCGTTCCCCGTCTCGTCCCCGCTCGGCTCAATCTCCTCCTCGTTCGCTTCCGAATCGTCCAGCACCATTTCTCGCGGCCCGAGCTTCGGCGCGCTGGACTGGTACGCGTGGTAGTACTGGTGCATATTCGCGCCGCCGGGTGACCCTTGGCCGTGATGATGATGGTGATGGTGGTGATGCGCGGGTGATGTAACGGATCCGGGCACGACGGTGCCGGCGAGTGAGGACGATGATGACGATGCCTCATTGTGGCCATTGCCATGCCGCGGAAGTCGATTATGACTAACGAGCAACGTCTCCGGGTCCGTGGCATCCGACTCCCTAATTTCCGCAAACACTTGACTCTTATCGAAGAGTTGCAGGCTCGCCTCAAAGTCGAAGTCGTTTTCAAGCAAATCGTGCACGTCCCCGTCGGCCCACTCGTTCGGGTTCCGCCCAGTTCTCCGGCCGCCGCCGCGGTCGCCGCGCACCCGTCGCGCTGTTACGTCATCTTCGTTGAATAGACCATAATGCAAACCGACTCTCGTCAGGTACTCACTTGGCGAGACGACCTCGTGCTGCCTCCGACCCGATGACGACCCCTTCTCGGACTTCGCCTTGGCGCCTTTCTTTCCCTGCTGCGACCCCCCCGAACCCGCTCCCCGCCCGCTTCGGGATCGACTCTCCGATCCCGCCGTCGCTTGCGGGACGACCCGTCCTCCCGAACCATTCACGTTCCCTTTCCCGCTTGGGCTGCCGCTCCTTCTACCTCCCGATGCACCGCTTCTCACCGCAGCCTTCCTGCCCTGTCCACCACCGCCCGCGCCAACATACTCTGCAAAATCAACCTCCGCCTCCTCATCATCATCATCCTCCGTGTCTAGCGTCAAATTAAATTGCGGCGGTGTTAGGAACGGCCCAACAGCTCTCGCAGGCTGTGGATCCCTCTTCCCTCCACCGCCACCGCTCACAACCGGCGGCTGATGATTCTGCCTATCCCTCGGTGGTGGAGCCGGCGCTGTCGTCGAATTTCGGGCTTTAACTTGATGCGGGATCAAATTCGTCGCGGACGGGAGCGAGGGCACGGCTCTGCTGGGCGAGGACAGCGGGTTAGGGTTGCCCTGGGGCGTGCCGCCGCCGCTGCTGCCGCGGGCGGTCGAGGTCGAGTTTGAGCGTTGCGGTGCGGGCGGACGCGCTGGAGCGGAGGCGGTACCAAGCGCGGCCGCGAGGGCGGGAGGAAAGGAGGAGGTAGCGGAGGAGGGGACGGAGGTGCTGGTGCCGGTCGTGGAGGTGGAGGGCGCGGGTGGGGGTTTAGTGGACATCTGAGAGCCGCGGAAAGTTAACTCAAAACCATAAAAGCTTTTGAAAGGTCAAACAGTGAGACGTACCGATATGATAGCCGGATCCATGAACGGCGGCGGAGGCGCCGGAGCCACTTTATTCTGCATCTGCGGCACCTGCGCTATTGCGGGCGGGATTGGCGGTGGCAAAGCGGCCTGCGTGACCGTCGGCTGCGCTGGCGGCCTCCCCTGCATAGGCATCTGGACCTGCCCGGGATGTATCCCCTGGATCGGTCCAAGCTGCTGCTGCTGTATAACTGGCATCCCCTGCATCCCTTGCATCGGGATCGGCATGGAAATAGGCATCGGTAGTGGCATCGGCATCGGCGCCTGCTGCTGATGTCCCTGCATCCCCTGCTGTGGAAACCCCTGCATCCCCTGCTGCATGTGACCGTGCTGAGGTTGGTGTTGCTGCTGCTGCTGCATCTGCCCCATCTGTCCCATCCCCTGCATAACGCCCTGCTGCTGCGGCGACATCTGCTGTGGCATCATGTGTATGTTCAGGTTGAAGGGCATCGGGGGTCCCTGCAGATGTTGCTGCTGCCCTCCAATGCCAACTCCGCCACCATTACCGCCCGGCCCAACCGGCACGCCGCCTCCTAAACCCTGCAGTAGCGCCGCGCCCGGGTTGGGCAAATTGCCGCCCATGGACGACGTCGGGGGCATCATCATGGGATGGCCGCCCATCGGCCCGGCGGGGTTCATCATCTGCGGACCCGGTCCACCAGGAGGCCCGCCGCCCATGACGAGCGACATAATCGGGCCGCCTCCTCCGCCGCCGCCGTTCGGGCCAGGGTTCATGAAACCCATCGGTCCGGGCTGCTGCATCCCTCCCATAGGTCCTTGCTGCTGCGGAAATTGGTGTGGCGCATATCCGCCTGACGGCATGGTGTTCGGCGGCAACGACATCGGGATCTGCTGCTGTTGTTGCTGTGGGTAGTACTGTTGCTGCTGCTGTTGCGGCGGTAACGGCTGCGGGAGGGCGTGCGGGTTCGCGGAAGTCGGTGTCGTCACGGACGCGGTAGACGGTGGCCCGGCATGTTGCTGCGGCGGCATCGTGATGTGCGGAGCTTCTTGCTGAGCGGTTTTCGGTGCTTTCGGGCGTAGCTGCAGATCAGCGATCTCAGCACCGGGAACATGGTGGCTCGAGAGCTGGCGCGATTTGCCGTTCGAAAGGATCGTGACTAATGGGAAGGAGAATACAACAACCAAGGAGAGCAATGGAAATAATTAAACGCGTTAACAATAGCAAGGAAAAAAAATACAGGAATCAGCAACAGAAGGAACCAACAATAGGCGATAAAAAAAAAAGGGTAAAAATACCATCCGACAAAGTAAGCATCTGCGTGTCCTGGTCGATCTCCTTCACGTTCCCTGAGATGGTCGTCCCATTTCGCAGGAAGAGCTGCACATCGAGCCCCACAAATGCCGCGGCCATCTCTGACACCTCTCCTCCTGTCAGGCTGCAGGATCAGCGCAGGATGCGGCCAGCTGATAACAAGTTCGCGGCTCTGGGACCTGGTCGAGGAATTCGGAAGTTGCGATCGAGTTCAATGCCCAGATTACAAGTTTGACGACGCGACTTCTGAGGGATTATCGATTTCTTGCGAAGAACCTAGCATGGCTGCCCGTCTGCCTCCCAGCCAGCACGCGATAGTTGGGGGACGAACGACCAGTCTGACTGACTAACGGTTTCCTCACTTCGATAGCAGGTATACGACTTGGTCGCATGATGAAATGAACAACTCGAGTCGCTGACCTAATCGCCCTGATTCGCTACCTATCGACAACACAGCCTCCTTCTCTCTTTCCCTTGCTTTTCTTAAATGCCACCCCAATAACGCTGTCGGGATCCCTCTTCACCCATTCTTGAATCCTCCACACCTACTTTCACCGTCTCCGGTCCTGTCCTCGCCCGTCATGCTCGCCATTTACAACGTCGTCGTCGCCCTCGGTCTGATTGCGTCTCTCGTCAACCCCAGGTGCGACGCTTACCGCCTCAAGCGCAAGCAGGGACAGCAGCAGGAAGGTGACTCCGGTGGTCAAGGCGCGCCGGCCCCGCTGTCGCAGGTCAACGAGCAGATGAACATTGGTGAGAAATGCCTGCCTTTTAATCAATTTATTTTTTTTTTTTGGTCCTTGCCTGCTTTCGTACTGACGCAAATTTCCATATGACAGTGGACGCCCTTCAAACCAACTCATCCTTCACGATCTTGAACCAAGTTCTCGATATCACTGGCCTCCGCGATCCCTTGATGAATGGCCAGCGCCAGTTTACCGTCTTCGCCCCCACGGACGCCGCCTTCGCCCGCCTGCCCGAGTGGGTCCGCGCCGCCTACGAGCAACGCCCCGAGGCCGCCACGCCCATCATCCGCGCCATCATGCTCTACCACATCGCCGACCGCCAGGTCTCCACGTCCGACTTTGCGCCAGCCAACGAGGTCCCCGTCCTCCAGACCGCGACGACGAGCGTGCAGCCGCTGGTGCCGACGGCGACAGCGAGCACGATCACGGAGGCGGTGCCGATGGTGCCCATTGCGACAGCCACGACGACGGTCCCCGCGGCGTCGACGAGCTTGCTGCCGGAGCAAGTCGGCGGAGGGACACAGCTTCGAGGACAGGTCAACTCGGATCTGGCCAACATCCCGATTGCCCTCACGACGGGACAGAACGGGCAGTTGATGGTGAACGGGGCCACGGTTGTGTCGCAGGGTCAGGCTGAGAACGGGATGATTGTGAGTTGGATTCTTTCCTTGCCCTGTAACTTTAAGACCTTTCTTTCTTCCTGACCTTCGACCATTTCACATCGTATTAACCCCGTCTTTTTTCGCGACAGTATGGGGTCGACCAAGTCCTCACGCCCCTTTACCTCCTCAACTCGAACCTGTACAACATCCAGAACCCGCCTCCCTCCGCGCCATCGCCCTCCCTTTCGCCCGCGCCCACTTCCTCGGCCGCGCCGTCGCCGTCGAGGAGGTGAAGGGGTCTTTGACGGGCTGATGATGTCGATGGGCGGTTGTGGAGGAGAAGGAGGAGAGGATTACCGCCAGGTGCTGTTGTTGTTTGGTTCTGTTTTCTGATGGGCGTGTCGGGCGTTAATATTAGGGATTCAGCGAAGGGAATCATTGGTTATGGTTATGCCCTTTTTGCCGATGCATGCACGATGCAAATTAGCACGTCGAAGTCAGTGTAGCAGTTGCGTTTCTCTCTTCGCATCCGAGTTTAGTATATAGGTTACAACCTTCCCTGATTTGGGTGGTGTACGATCGACATACTTCATTTTCAATTTATCCTTGACAGCGGAGTCTCGACTTCCTCGAGACTTCGAACGAGACCGAGTGTCTCGCGTTGTCATCGTCCACAAGGTTGGCTGCGTGGAGGCTGGCAACCTCGAGAGCCTACGGGGTGGATAGACGCGATATCCGACCCTGTTGGAGCAAGGCCATGAAGTTCGCGCATGGGTTGATAGCACGTAAGATCAATTCGGCGGCGAACTTTGGGCGATTACGTTGTGTGTGACGACCGGACGGGCGGGTTCTTTGATGAAAATTATTGCTCAGCTCCTTGCTTACGTTTGGACGCTTCGTTCACTGCCGTTTCTTTAGCTTGCACGCGAACATACTGCACGCGACTCCCGCCTGTAAGACTCAATATCAGCTTGGGCTGCAAAAATAATAAAGATGTAACGACGCTCTGAACTGGGTTGGCTCCTCGACGTACGAAGAACAATTTATAAGCAGGGAAAGCTGACTATATTATAGTGTGTAACGCCTATGAATATAAAAAGTATTTAAAGCAACGCCGCACAGCGGGAGCAACGTAGGATAGGAGAAAAGGTACACGGTTCATGGAGCATGAAAGCAGTCTGCTTTGCAACATGAGCTAAAACGAGAACGAATAAGAGAAGGCCATGGTTTAGAAAGGAGACGCCGTTGGTCAATGCTGCGACCGCTTGGCTTGGATACGCGATGAAGAGGCTCGTTATCAGAGGTGTTCATGTCAAGCAGTCCAACACAGTCACCTGGACGACCACTTGGGCCGACCGTCACCCTCGGACCGGCCCAGAATCTTAGCAAAGCGCGTCGCCTTCCGTCACTGGCTCAACCTCAAAAGTTGCATGCCCCACCCCCAGCCCCTCCGCCACCTCTCTCGCGACCTGCAGCACCCTCCGCACCTCAACTGCGTCCAGCACATGCCTCGGCCCTCTGTTTCCTGCCGCCGCATCCCTTTGACCCTCTCCTCTAACACCCATATCCCTCTCCCCTATGGATCCTTTCGGCCATCCCAAGTCCTTACTTGTCGCACGGAATGCACGTAAAGGAATCATGGCGGTCATCAGCACCTCCCCTTCCGTCAAACTCCACACATGCACGTGCCTCACCCCTCCAACAACCTCCACGCCCCGTTCCGCCATGCCCCTCGCCATCGCCTCCGCCAGCGACCCCGCGTCGCCACCGTGCAAGCCGGGCGGCGCGGCCTCGACGAGCACGTTGACGTTGTGCATAAACATCGGCAGGGTGGTGGCGAGCACGCAGAGCGCGAAGAGGAACGTGCATAAGGGGTCGAGGTAGGCCAGGGACGGGTTGAAGAGGATTAGTAGGGAGGAGAGAAGGACGCCGAGTGACGAGATCAGGTCGCCGACGACGTGGAGGATGGCCGCTCGGACGTTGACGGAATTCTTCGGCGCAGGGGTCGGGGCGGGGAGTGGCAGCGGCAGGGAGGGTTT
>JADGJL010001107.1:0-10105 GCA_027600665.1 Irineochytrium annulatum | reverse complement strand
CTCTCCATCGGCGCCGTCGTCGTCGACGATTGCTGCCGCGAGTCGCGACGATCACCCAGCAGGTCTGCCATTTGTCTCTGTGGTTTCACAGAGATTCAGCGCCCGACCACTGCACCCGAATCCGCGACCCCTCCAACGGCGGCGGCTCCTCTTCCCGGCAGCTTCGCGATAACTCGCCGACGGCTGCGTCCCCAGGGTCCTACGGCGACACCCTCCGCCGGCCGCCGATCGCCGGGTCAAGATCGCGCCGCCCCAACTCGCCCTCGAAGAGACCCTTGCCAGGATGGCGGCCCGCACAGCTCCCCCTCCCCTCCTCCACCACCAGCTCTCGTCCCAGTCGCGACCTCAGCGCACGGCAGCATCTCGCTCCACCGTCGCCCCCTCTAAGCCATCCCATCGCCGTCGCGTTCAACCACAGTCACGACCTCACGGCTCAAGAGACGATGACTGGCTCGAGGACGGCGACGACCACATGCCGGAGGAGGATGATTACGACGACGACACGGACCCTAGCTACCGCGACAACCACAAAGCTTCTTCGTCCTGCAGGCGGCCGAGGCAGAAGGCAGCCGCCAAAATCCTGAAGGCCGCCGCGGAGGCTGCCCACGCTGCTCAGGCTGCCGGAAAGCCCATCAAACGTCCGCCGCCTCACCTTCACCGGCTGCTGACTGGTACGACAATGCCGGTTCCTCAGCGGAGGGCGTCGGTAGGATCGGGCCTCCCGGTCTCGAGAATCCCGCCACCCATGCTGTCAGGAGTGTCTCTCCCCTCCGCATCATCCGTCTCGGCCTTCTCGTGAGTCTTCTGAGTCTTACTTGCTTTTTGCAGCGCGCGTTTTCGCGGAAAATATTGATGCTGACTCATTTGTGTAGGAGCTATATTCCGAACCCTACACCCCCGGCCCCGCTATCCAACATCTTCTCCCCCGCCACCGAGCAGCCGGCAACCTTTTGCTGCTGCGGCCAATCCTTCAGCGTCATGGACTTCCTCACCCATAACCAAATCGTCCACCGCGGCTGCCCGGCCACAGGATCCCTCAACCACACGGCCCTCGCCGCCGCCGCCTCCAACTTCGCTTGCTGGCCCCAGTTAACCGCTAACACCCGCATTGTCTCTAAGCTACCGCCGCCCGTCCCTTCCACCACCAACGTGCTTCGATCACCGGACCCAGCGCCCAAGGATCACGGCAGCGCGCGCAGGACAAACCACCGCGGTGTCGTCGCACCTTCAAGCCCGGCCGAGACCCCACAGAGCCAGCACTGGGCCGTCACGACTTCCATGACCCCTCGGTCAGGGTCTAGGTCCCACACCATCACGCCGGCAAAGTCAGGCCCCAGGAGCGGGAGAAGGAAGTCGGCGCCGTCGATCCTACAGGGGATGCCTGAGAGCCCTGACACGCCGACGTTGAAGAAATCTAGGTCGAGGGTCGGGAGGCTGACTACTAGCTTGCCGTTAAAAATGCCCAAGAGGAGCCAGCCGAAAGCAAAGGGGAAAGCGAGGGCAAAGAAGGCGAGGACTGCGGAGTCGGGTGTTGCTGTTGAGATTGAGGAGTACGAGCTCTTGGGTATTTAATCAGCAGTTCCCTTCGTGATAACGCCAGCAACTCATTAATGTCTTTTCATTTACTTCAGAAGAGGAAGACGACGGGCCGGGGTACGCCCTTCAACGAACGCCATCCACGTCGTCGACCGTTTCCGCGTCGTCTCAATCCTCCTCCCTACCGCTCAAACTTACCCTCGGCGCCACTGCCCCGGCGTCTCGCTCCGTCGTGAAAATCGATCGTCGTTGCCCTCCTAGCCCGGGTCCGTCCCCGCCGTCGTCGGCCCCTGTCTCGCGCTGTACTTCCCCCGCCCACGCCGCCTTATTCCCGCAAGAGGATCCGTCGGACGCGAACGTCTTCTCGTCGGAGTCTTGCCTTCTCCGAACCTTCCTCGACGCTTCCCAGGCCGCCGATTTCATGATGATCACGCCGTCGCCGTCCCCGCAGACCGTTGGCGCTTCGCCTGAGGTGGCGATTGCAGCGCCGGCGGACCTCGCCGCCCCGGTCGCGGTGCTTGAAAATGCGCAAGTGAAGACCACGTTGTTGGACGGCCCAGCGGATGGTGAAATGAACCTGGCGGCGTGGCTGGCCGCGAACGAGGGGATTTTTCAGCCTCTCCAGGGGTTCATGGATGTGGATGCGACGTGGGACAAGATCTCGCCGCTGCCGGTGACTCTCGATGGCCATGCCACTTGTGAGTGTTACAAAAGGAAATCAGTCGCGCCTTTGTGCTGATTTCTCTTTCCTCTAGCTACACCCGTCCACTTCGACCTCTTACTGGGCGCGGACCCAGTCTCAGTTGAAACGTCGGCCATTCTCGGACCATCCACATCATCCATACAATCTTTGTACGAGCCAGAGATTCCGCTGACGGTCTTAAACACAAACATGGACACTTGGGAGACGTTGCAAAGCCAGACATGCGACAGCCCAGCGGCGTTTCTCGACGCCGCCACGGCTTCCTCGGCGTCTCCCGTTCCTTTAACAGCCGACGATCTCGAGCAGCAACAGCAACTGGAGCCCGACGCGACCACTCGCCTACTCCCAGCTGATCTCCTGTTGTCCGCGGCCGAAGCCGAGGCCATTAACTTTGAGGCAGAACGATCTTGGAGAGACCTGATTCACGACGTCGACATGGACGACGACGCCATTTCCCGCATGTTTGAGGATATACCGATGCCCGCTGATATTACGGGTAGGAAGGACTCGGCTTACGCCGAATCCTCCCCACCGCTCAGCGACTGCATCGGTCTTGAGTCTGAGGTTTTAATTAAGACGGAGGTCGAAGAGCCCGCCGATACTACCACCGCCGCGTTGCTGATCGCCCCGGTCGCGGACGTAGCGGTCAAGGTGGAGGGGGATGGCTCAAGAAAGGCATTTATCTGCACCAGCTCGCCCTTCGCTCCCAGCGGAACGCTCGTGACCCCACGCGGGTTTGGGGCCTTTAAGGTCGGTACCGTCGCGATCCCAGCCGTCAACAGGGCCCGTCGCGGGTCTTCGCCGCTGTCGACCTTCTCGTTCGCTTCAGCGTCCACGGCCGAGACCGTGGCGCTGCCAATATCACCCGTCCCCGTGGTAGTTGTCGTGCCGCCTACACCTGTTAAGAAGACCCTGCCTATCACCCTCGCGCCGTCGATCGGCTTGCTGCCTAAGTCGCACCAAGCGGGGTGTTACGTGGAGGAGGAGGGGAAGGAACCGAAGCTGGGGGATGCGGACGTCCGGGAGGACTCGGATGACGACTGCGTTGCGCGCAGGAGGCCAAAGGCTAGGGACAGCAACGCACCGGTAGCTAAGATCGTGGTGAAGAGAAAGGCTAAGGAGGCACCGACCGGCGGTGGGGACGATGACGGCGCATGGGGAAGGGTTAAGAGGGCAGCAAGGGGTTGCGTTGGGAAGGTAGCGGCTGTCGCGAGTGCGAGCGCGAAGATGGTGCTGAAATGCGAGGTGGCCGGGTGTATTAAGGTTTATCAGAGCAAAACTGGCCTCAGGTAGATACTGGTTGGAGGTTTCGTTTTGTGTACAAGCAAATTATTAACGTCAAGTTTGCGATTCAGATATCACATGGTCACGCACCACAGCGACGGCCACTTGCCGCGGTCGAACCGAAACCGAAAACGCGAGTGATGAAATTAGGACACGATGGTTCGCGATGATTGGGACAGTTCAGAGGATTATGTAGATACTTGCGAAATAATCTTCCCTCACACACACATATACAACACAACACAACCTGTTTCGTTATTTATACGTAGCTATCTATAATTCCTCCCCTCGTCTCTGCGCGTGATCCCCTTAATTTCGACACGTTCCTCCGTTATTTATATTGAGGGTTTAACGATGTTTTACGTATTGCTTATCGTGCGCCACTGGTATAAAGTCCCGCAATCACTTCTCACTGTTTTACGACTTCTTCCTCTTTTTCTTCTTCAATGTCCCATAATCTCATATTTACTAACCCCTCGCCTTTCCTCCTCCGGCATGCCTTTTCCCTCACTGTTATTTTTTTTTATATTTCCAATAACTGGCTTGCGAGCCAAGGTTAATTTACGATTGTACAACACTGTGCTTTCGTTTATTCTATCCTAATTTTTAATTTTTCTTGCCTATCGTCAGCCTGTTTATTGGACTACTTCGCTTTTGTTCCACTTCTATATTGCCAGCCGCCCCTACAGGACATAGAGAGGGGATTAGAGTGGGATTCGAAATCCACCTATACAGCTCTGCCGATGTTAACTTAACCAGCTATTTATTATCACTTCCATTTTCGCTTCTCGGCTTCCCTTCAAAAGCAATCTCTTATCCCTATCCGCCCTGCACGATAATTTCTTCTCCCCTTTCAAAATCCCCTACAATTATGGCCCGGACGCACCCTCAAGCTTCACGCTGTATGGGTTGCGGGCAGGAAACCTTACAGAAAAAATAGGACTGGTTATAAAACTCTTCGTGCTCGTTTCGTGGAGGGTGTTTAGTTCCACGTCAATCTGCTGTCAAATTCGCACGAATTCCATTTGCCTTCGAGCCAACAAGTCTTCTTCCACACCGATCACCTGGGCCGCCGACATGGAGCCGAATGGGGCACCGCCTGCGTACTCGCTGTACCCCGATCAGCCCGCCGACACTACCCCGTCAGCCCCGCGCCTTGATGACTTGGAGGTGAGGCTTCCTCGAGGTTGAAGACGAGTCGCTTACAATACCTGCAGGACCATCCGATCACTACGTCTAC
Source organism: Irineochytrium annulatum (assembly GCA_027600665.1). NCBI lineage: Eukaryota > Fungi > Chytridiomycota > Chytridiomycetes > Chytridiales > Chytridiaceae > Irineochytrium > Irineochytrium annulatum. Next base: position 5,342 of record JADGJL010001107.1, on the reverse strand, counting down.
CTACATCCGGCCCCTCCTGCCAGCATCGCTCAGCCGATCCATGTCCACGTCGAACTCCCTCTCGTTCCAGGAGGATCTTCGGACGCTGCTGGTCCGCCACCTCAAGTCGTCTTGGTTGGGCTCCATCTTCTCGGACGTGAAGCCGGCGATGGAGCTGACGATCACAGCCTCGACGCCCGCCACGGCCTTCTGCGTCACCTCCGCGACCCTGACGGAGACCCGTTCCGTCGTGGAACGGATTGAGCCGAACGATGGCAGCCGCGCACAGCAGGCTCTTCGGTCAGCCAACCGTACGACTCTCACCGTTCCGTCGTGGGCCGACGGCATCACCGCCGCGAACGTTGATGACGTTTGGCGTGCGCCGCTGAGCTCGAGCGCGCTGAGGCGCTGGCACTCGGTCAAGGCGCCGTCGACGTCTCACCTGCCGCCGTGGATGGTGGGCACATACAAGCAGGACGTGCCGGGGACGACTGAGACGCGGAAATGCACAGAGTGCGTGTCGAAGGGGTTTAAGCCGTGCAGGAAGTGTCGGAGCGCTGGGAAGCTGGCATGCACGGACTGCGACGCGACGGGCAAGAGGGAGAAGGCCGCGGAGAGCGACGACGAGTCGCACAGGGACCGCTCGGCGCGCCAACGGGACAGTTCGAGCTCAAGACGAGGCGCGAAGGACGAGAAGAAGGAGTACGTGACGTGCCAAACGTGCCGCGGGACCGGATCGAACCTGTGCGGGAAGTGCAAGGGGACGGGCAAGATAAAGTGCGAGACGTGCGAGGGCCATGGGTCGATCGTGTCGTGGATATCGCTCGTAATCACAAGGGAGGTGGAGGTGACGAACAGCGTGTTGATCAAGAGGCCGACGAGCGCGGGGGTGTTCTACCCGCTATCGATGCCGGCGCTGCAGAAGCACGTGGATTGGGACAAGAACGACACTTTCGAGACCATTTACGCCAAAGACGTCGGAAGGCCATTTGGGGATCCGGATTATTCGCCGTATGCGCCGGCGTCGAACGTGGGGAGCTTTGTGCCTAAGATCGTCAACCCAGCGTCGAGCGTGACGACGGACGTACTTGACCAGGCAGCCGCAATCGGGCTGGAGGACGTATCGGCGACGATCGTAACGGAGCTCAAGTCCGCGTCGATGGCGCAGGGCCCATTTGATACGATCGTCTCGCCGAAGAAGGTCCGGCGCGTCGAAGGTCATAGGGTGTGGGTGACGCAGGGTCATTTCCGGGAGGTCGCATGCCGCCATCAGGAAAACATGTTTGAAGTTTACCTGAGGGAGAACGTGTCGAGGAAATCCGACGACCTGCATGCGGAGGATGTGGGGGACATCGGTTGGATTGTTAGCGTTGAGGGCTATCCGTCGGGCAATTCCTATCTCTACTTTGGTTTGAGTCTCGCAGGAGTCGCGGCTGCAGCCGCCGGGGTTGCTATGTTAGCAGCGAATTTGCGTTAGAGACTAAATAAAATGACATCTATGCGTCCTTGATTACGTCTATGATTGTACCTTTATGCTTTATTATGCAAGTGGCTAAGACCGCGGTGTCACTATTATATGGGACCCGTTTAATTGTGCTAACTATCTATGTTATGTGCTGATGCAATGCTTGTGAAAGACGGAAGTGACGATGCAAGAGGTTTTATGGCGTTGCTAATCAAACGTAGTGATTCTCCGCTTCCCATTCTTTAATATTCATCCCACCACTAACATAGTACGAAGGATGCACCGGCGGCTTCCCCATTTGCACGTGCCCACCGCCATGGCCGTGGTGATCCCCACCGGCGTGCACCATCCCCGCCGCCGCCGCCGCTTGCTGCTGCTGCGATGACGAGAAAAACGAGAACCCGCCACCCTGTGCGTACTGTTGGTGGTGGTGCTCCCGCTGCACCGCGACTGGGTCCGAGCGTTCCCGCTTCATCACCACCGAATGCGACACCGGCGAGCAAACCGGGCTCGAGCACTCGTCGTGCGAGTCCGCCGTCATGCCGCTGGATGTCCGGGCGTGTGTTCGCGCCAACGCGTGGTGCTGATGCTGCTGCACATACGCGTAGTGGAAGTGATGCGGGTCCACGTATGCTGGCGATAAGGCGGGCTTCGCGTTTACGGGAGGCTGATACGCGTAGGAGTGGCTGTAGTACGGGTTGCCGTGTGATGGGACGTGCTGGTGCGGCGGCGGCGGCGGCGCTGTCAGCTGCGGGGGGTGCGACTGCTGGTAGTAAATGCCAGGCGGTGCAGAGTACGGCTGCGTTGCAACGGCCGCTCTTTGGTAACCATGCGACGGTTGCGCCTGGTACGGGTGGTGGTGAATGGGGTGCGTGTGATGGGAGGACTGAGAGTGCTGCTGCGAGTGCTGCGTGGCCGCGGTTTTAGCCGCGAGGAAGGGCTGTCTCTCGCCGTACGAGTCGACGAGGGTAGCGGCGGAGGAGTTTGATCGCGGGGAGTAAGGAGTTCCGTTGGTGCCGACGGAACTGGCTGTTGAGGGGCGGCGTGCAACTGGGGGAGGTTGCGCGGCGGGCGCGGCGTTGCCGAGCGGGTAACTGTGGGAGTTGGCTTGGAATGGATTATTCGACGCGCTTGAGGTCATTGGTGGGAAGGCCGTCCTCGAAGACGATGACGGCAATGTGTGGTGAGGAAAAGAGGAATTCGATGAGGTCGGCGCGACGTGATGAGGAGCGCTGGTTGAAGTCGAAGTGCGAGGCGCGGTGTCATGAGTTTGGCGTTGCTGACTATAGCTGCTTGGGACGCTGTGACCGAAAGTCAAATGCCCCGATACGGTTGACTGCGACAGCATGTCCGAGATCTTTTGGAATCCGGCCAACGGATCCTGAGAGGCATGGATCCCGTTATAGTACCTTTCGTAGTACCCGTCGGACAAAGATGCCGTGATGTCGTGGGCCGAGTTGTGCTGTTGCTGAGACCGAGCCGGTGGCTGAACCTTCTGCTCGTGAGCCGCGAAGTAAGCGTGGAAGGGGTCGGTGGGGGATGTCTGAGTCGTCTCGGCATAGCGCTTCCTCTCGCTCTCCTTGTAGTAGGCCTGCAGATCAACGATCCACTGATTAAACTCCTCGCGAGTCAAGAGGATTCGGAAATCTAAATCCGCGAGGTAGGTTTTCTGTGGACGAAAGACGTCTTAGTATGTTGCTCGCAGCAAAAAAGTCCACGCAGTGTGGTAATTACCTCGATGGCATTCAGCTCATCAATGGGGATGTTCGAGAGCTCGCTCCACGTGCGGTTGGTGAACGTATGGTCGTCGAGGACTTTGTTCGAGAGAAGCAGCGTCACGATCAAGAGCCTGTTCTCCTGCTCGGCCACAGGGTAAACACTACCCTTTCTCAAGACAGCATCCATGAACTTCATCGCGAGGATCATGATCGAACGACCCTGAGAAAATGGCCCACATTAGTCCTCGCTTTTGAAACTCGCAAAGGAGTTTTTCAAAATACTCACCACATCGGTCGTCACCAGAACCTGCTCCACGAAGGCCGCAAACACCCTCTCCTTATCCGCCTTCTCGGGCCCATAAGCCGCCTCCGCGTCCCACTGCGCAAACACATAACTCGCCACGAACTGGGACAACCCGGGAAGCCCGGGCGGCAGCTCAGGGCCTTCAACAATCGACAGCGCGAGCTGGTAGGACTCCTTCTCCTTCTCCCCTGCCTGGTGGGACTGCATCGATGGCAAGAAGTGATATTGGATTGGGTTGGGCGTCGCGAGCGAGGCGACCGTCACTCCCGGCTTGGAGCCGATCGGGGCGGGGATGGCGCGGGGCTTTGAGGCGGACGTGGTGGTGGTGTTGGAGGAGGCGGCGGTCGAGGAGCCGTAGGGCGCGGCGTAGGTGTGGACGGGGTGCTGGTAGAGCGACTGGGCACCCGTGGCGGGGAAGTAGCTGTTGACAGGGAGCTGGTAACAGGGTCATGTTAACCGTCAAGAGAAATTGCTTAAACCCAAAAAGAACTAACGTCAGAGGCATGTCGCTGCGAAGTCGGGGCGGGTTCCTGCCACGCGATTGGAGCCTCCGTCTGCGCCCAACACAAGCCCGCCGGTGCAACCGTGCGCGAGCTCGCGCCGGACTGTGGCACAGCGTGGTGGTCATCGAACGGGTTGACGTAGTTCGGACCCGCGGCCGCCGCGGCAGCAATCATTGCCTGTGACACGGCGCGGTCGTCATCCATTGCCATCATCCCACCCGCGATCCCAACAACCGGCGCCTGGCTGTCGTTGCTGAAGCCGGGCGACAGTGGCGTAATGGGCTGATGCTGGAGCGTTAGCGACGCGTGAGGGTTGTGCCCCTGATGCGAAAAGATAAGCCCCGCGGCCGCGGCGCGCTGGTAGTCGGAGAGGATGCCGGGTGATCCGGCGGCCACGGCGGCTTTCCGCGTGACACCGTGGTCCCGGTGGATGACGTAGGCATCGCTGAGATACGGCGAGTCATTCGATGAGGGGGAGAGGGAGGAGATGCCGCTAGAGGCGAAAATAGAGTCGATGGGGGTAGGGATGTTGGAACCCTTCGTTTCGCGAAAGTCGTGGACGGAGGGCACCCGTTGCCGGTGAGTCGTATTGCGTTTCTCCGTGGCGTTATAGCTGTATGAGGGCTGCTGCTGGTGGTTGCTGCTGGCGTAGGATGATTGATTGAGTTGCTGCAGTTGCTGTTGCTGTTGTTGCAGTTGCTGGATGTACTGAGCCTGGTGGGCAGATTGGTGATGATATGTCGGCGGGTTCTGGTGGTCGTGTTGTTGGGGTTGGGAGTGAAAATGGTTGGTGTGGTAGGATTGCTGCTGGGTGCACCGCGACTGTTGGTGGAGCATGTGCTCAATGGAGACGGAACTCGCGAGGGCAGCCATGTTGCTATAATATATTTAGAATAGATAGCGTCGAGGTTAACAATCAGAAAGTGGAGGCAGAGGATGTTAAGGGAGCAAAACAGGCGAGGTGGTATGATGTCAATTTTCATAATTGCGGGGACGCGATGCCCCAATGAAGGCGCCGGCGCGGTTCCCCCCGGCCGCGCGGTTCGTTTGCAATCCCCCAAGTCGTCCGGTCTCGTCATCCAGTTCGCAATCCGGTGCCGATAAACGAAAAAGCGGCAACTCTTACCAAGATTCGGTTACTGGGAAGAGGTCAGCAGCGGCCCGGGCAGTGATGGACTTCAGGCGACCCGATGATCTGAATAAGATGGTGGTGATCCTCGAGTCTCCCGGGTCGATGCCCACGAGGTCGCCCTTCGAGCCCTTCCTGGATGGGAGTTGACAACCAGCCCCGATGGATTCTCACGCGTGTTGATTGAGGCCCAGCACGCGAGGTCGATGCGAGAGAGGCGTCGACGGTAAGCTCGGGGGTAGGG
>JADGJL010001106.1:0-10118 GCA_027600665.1 Irineochytrium annulatum | reverse complement strand
CCACCACCACCCGCCGCCCCACATCTACACTCACCCGTCTGCGGGCAACGCGCCGCCGCCGGCCCACGCGCATTCGCCCGGCGGAGCAACGCCCACGAGCGCGACATCACAGGTGCAGGGTCTGCATGCGAGCGGGGGACAGGGACAGGGAGAGGCGCCGCGGGAATCCCTGCCGATCGAGGAGCTGAAGGCCCTAACCACCGTCGCGGACATTCAGCGACAGCTGAGAATTCTGAACGAGGAGGAGACGAGGATCGACGCGGAGCTGGATCAAATACTGAGGGGGAGAGACTCGGTCGAGGCTAGGCTAGATTCCTTAGAGGGATTAAGGTGTGTTGAAGTTAAAGACATGATGATGCCGCGGGAAGGAAATAAAGGGTCCAAGTGTGTATGTGTGCTGATCACGTTGTACTGTAGACCGCAGATCGGTCTGCTACGGAACGACTCACAGCATCTTTATGACGTGATTGCAAAGACCACCCTTTTGGCAGAGTCAATCTCCGGCAAAGTTCGCGTCTTGGATTTGGAACAATCACGAGTAAAATCCGTCATTGCTCTTGTCCAGGACATCCAAGATTTAAAGGTGCGGACCACTATTTTTTTGCTTAACTTTCATAGTCGACTTTGTGCTAAAGTTTGCAGGACTGCGCCACGGGGGTCCAACAAGCCATCAGCGCCAACGACTACGAGGTCGCCGGTCGATACATTCAGCGCTTCCTGCAATTCGATCAGGCGTCCATCGAAAAGATCTTTCTCTCAGAGTCCCAGGCCGCCGCCGCCCGCGCAGCCGCCGCGTCATCACCTACCGACGAGCCCGTCAGCTCCGCACTGCGGGACGCGGCCGAGGTTCTCGGGCCCGATAGCAGCTTGGATGCGGGGGTGGACGTCGGGGCGGACGGTGGCGAGGGTGACGGCGATGGAGGTGCGATCGGTGCGCGGCGATCACCCGTGCGGGTCCTGAGGGCGGCTCAAGCGAGGCTGACGGACCTGATGGTGGACGAGTTCGACCGGGCGGTGAGGGAGCACGACGAGGAGGGGATCCTTCGATCGGTCAAAATCTTCCCGCTGCTTGGAAAAGGGGCGCTGGGGCTTGATAAGCACGCTGGATACATATGCGGGATCGTATCAAGGGTGTGTCAGGATGGGATGAGGGGGGTCAACGATCGGGCATCGTCCGCGTATGCGGATCTCCTGACACGATTGTTTGAGTTCGTTGCAAGCCTAGTCGACGCTCAGGAGGCTGTGATTGAGACGTATTATGGGCCTGGGAGGCTCATGCGGATCATCCAGCGGTTACAGCGGGAGGCTGACATACAAAGTTCGATCATTCTTAATACTTTTTCGGAGCGGAAGCAGATCCAGCGGCGGGTATGTGTGCCCTTTTTCATACACGTTCCGCCTTGCAATGCCTTATTGTTTCGCTCTTTGTCCATACAGCTGAACGAGGTCTCGGCGTTCGAGGCGGCCTACAACCGCTCGGCCCAGGCCCGATCCGAGATGCAGGTCGACCCGCGTGAGGTTGACGGCATCTTGAATGAGCTCGCGCTCATCAGCCAGCGGACGCAGCTTTTCCAGCGCTTTCTCGTCGTCCGCTCCGCCGATCAGACCGACAAGCTCCGGCTCGCGTCTAAAGGCTCCACCACCGATACCGACGACGGTGCCGCACCGCCGCCACCTCCGGAGCTGGAGGGTGTGAGCCTGAACGAAAATAGCAACCTCATCCGCAGCGTACGCGAGCTCATGAGCTATTACGTGACTTTCGAGGAATACTTCATTCGACGGAGCGTGGAAAAGGCCATGAAGATCGACGAGCATGAGCCCGGGAACCCGACGTCTAGCAGCGTGGACGATGTATTTTACATCGTTAAGAAGGCCATCTCGAGGGCGCTGTCGACGGGGGACTCGATCACGGTGTGCTCGTTGCTGGCCATTGTAGGTCGGTTACTCGAGTCGGACTTCGTGAGCGTGTTTCAAAGGAAACTGTCGGGCTCGTTTGCGAGCACGGAGACAAAGGATTCGAGGACTGGGTTCATGGTGCGTTTTTTCTTTTTCCGTGTGTATTCTTTGATGTGACATCGCTTTTATTGACACTGGACGTGCGTCAGATCTTGTTGAACAACATCGATGTCACCTGTGATCATATGCAGCGGCTCGTAAAGGAGATCGATGTGGACATGGATCACCAGTTTGGGTCGGCGACGAATGAACAGCGGATGAACATGAAGACGTCACTGCGTTCTTTAACGGATTATGCTCAGAACTTCAAGAAGATTCTGATGGTAAAAAAACATTTAAATATCCCGTTTTCGGGGCGAATTCACTGACCCCGTTACTTTCCAAATCAGACGTGGGTCGAAAACATGTTCAACCAGACGATCAAGCCGCGGATCAAGAGCCAAATCCTCCAGGACTCATACAAGGACATCCGGTACGTCCTAGGCGAGGACGAGTACGCAGAGCAGGACGCTGCCGACCTCCTCGTCAAGAGGATGGTGGGCGCCATATCAAAAATGCTCGGCGTCTATCAGGTTTACCTTTCTTTTTGTCGCTCGCATCATTGGGAAATGTGGACTGAATGTCTTCTGTACCCATAGAAAACGTTCACGGAGCGTAATTACAACCAGACGTTCGCGCACTTCATCGACGCGTTTGTCAAGGAGTGGGAGCGGCTCATCCTCGCCAATCATAAATTTAATCAGCTCGGGGCCCTCCGCTTCGACAAGGACGTTCGCGGCCTCACATCCTACCTTACCTCCCTGACGCAGTGGTCTTTACGAGACAAGTACGCGCGGTTGAGCCAGATCGCCATCATCGTCAGCTTAGATAAGGTGTCTGAGATACATGACACGTGGGGTGCGAAGGCGGGTAACGGGGTGCAGTGGCGGCTGACGGCAAACGAGGTCCGGAAGTTTTTGGCCTTAAGGTTTGTTCCCGTTCATTCTCCCGTGCGTAGAGGAACGCTGTCCTGATCCTTGGTTTCTTTAAATTGCAGGATCGACTTTAAACCGGAGGAGATTCAGAAGTTGAAGTTGTAATCGCATCAATGTGATTTCTTTATTACTGTATTTATCTTCTTTACTATGATACATGGAAGAATTATGGCTGCTTTCATTACTTCTTTGTGAAGAGCATATAGAGCAACACTTCTAAATAAACAAGAGCAAACATAGAAACAGACGCAAACACTGAAACCATTTCACTTGGACATGATGTCGATAACTACATGCAGAAGTTACACCGTACAGTCCATGAAACATATAGCATACACATACCTTCCTTGTCGGTCGTCTGCGCGAACGTGACGTAGAATTCTCCAACGGCTCTGAAGTCCTTTAAGCACCACATCCTCTTTGAATCGATCCAACCTGAAGTGAAGAGGCTGCAAAGGCACATGCACCTCGTCCGCAAAGCTACCAACCTCCTCCACCGAATCCGGCGACCCGACCGGCGCGACGGCGACCACCCTCCTCGCCCCCAGCTTCTTCACGGCCTTAATCGCTGCGATCATTGTGGCCCCCGTCGCGATCCCGTCATCCACGATCACGACCTCCTTGCCCCTCACGTCCGGCGGTCCATCCGGCCTCCTGCCCTTCCTGTAAGTCTTGTCACGCCTCCCCATCTCCTCAACCTCCCTCCTCTTAATCTCCTCGATCGCGTCCGCGCTGACCAGCCTGCCGCGCTGGCCATCCATGTGCACGACCCCGCCGAGGCTGACTGCGCCAAGAGCGACCTCCGGGTGCTGCGGGTGACCCAGTTTGCGTGAAAGGATTAGATCCAGGGGCAGGTTGAGCGATCGGGCCAGCTCATACGCGACGGGGACGCCGCCGCGGGGAATGGCCAGGATGACGGCGGAGGAAGAGGAGCGGAGGTGGGACAAAAATGGGAGGCCGGTCAGGCGGCGACCGGCGTCGTGGCGGTCCCGGTAGATGTGACTGTTGTGCTCACAGAGCATCAAGGGCGAATTCTCCACAATTTCGTCACGAGCTTCGTACAAGAGCGATCTTTGATTAGACGGACGGCCTTTCAACAGTCGTATCGCGCCGATATAAGGCCATCGCGGCCCCCCGCCGTCGCCCCGGCAACTTTTCTTCAACTCCCTTCGCCTCGACCCGCCGCGATCATCCACCACCTTCCGCCACACAAGAAAGACCACGCGATGCTCCGCGACCTCCTCCGCTGGCTCCTCGGTCCCCTGTCCCCGGCCTCCTACTCCTCTTCCCCGTCCTCCGCTTACTCCTCATTCACTCCGGCCGCGCCATTCGACATGGAGGACGTCTTCGAGCCCCTCGCGCACTCTGACAACGAGGACTACATTTACGACGACGACCCGAGCACGCCCACGCCGCCGCCGCCGCCGCCACCACCGAGCAGCCCGCGCGGCAGGAAGACATTTGCGAGCGCGCGTTCCGCGAGGAGATCGACGCGCAGGACGGCATCCGTGAGGGTGAAGACGCCTAGCCCGATGTCAAGCCCGAGCCCGAGCCCCACCCCGTTGTCGTCGGAGGATGAGGAGGCGGTGATGCCGCGCGCGAGGAGGGAGAGGATGATTTTGGCGTCGCAGACGCCCACGCGGACGACGCCGGTGGTGAAGAAGGTGAAGGAGATTCGGATGGAGGCCGTGGAGGCGGACAAGAGGAGCCAGCGGCAGGCCATAGAAAGGAGGTTGAGGGCCAAGAACAGGGACATGAGGAGGGGGGGTGGCGCTTTTTAAACTCTCGCTCCGTTGATTGTATTCTTAACTTTTTTCCTTTTTTTAAGTTGTTCGCTTCTGTTCGTAAACCACCTTGCGCCTTTCCTTTCTTGCTCTTCGATTTGGCTTCTTTTGTTGTAAGGTGTCGGGCCAAGGGAGGGAGGAGGTCGATACATTTTGTAGGCACTACACCTGTTCAATTACGGAAACGTCCTTTTCGCTTCGCACTCAAGCCCTTCCTTTCTCCTTCTTCTACTGAGTTCGTGCCTATTGTCTTGTCTTCAGCCTATGCTATCTCCTCTCACTTCATGTACGTGAGGCGTAACTATACCGTCGCAGTTTTTTTTTTTTACCCATTTCCTTATCTTGTTTTTTTTTTTTTTTTTTTTTGGAAGTTAAACCAAGTTACTTTTGTTTAAACCTTGAATTTCTTTCGTTGTAATCGTTATTACGTGCGCAGAGAAACAGACGCTTTTAATTCTGATCAGTGATGTTGTTGTTGACCATGTTTCTCCCGCTCTTGCTATTACGCGCTCTTCCTCAGAGGTCCCTCGCTATATGTTTTCTCGACCTTTCTCGCGATGGATCTTCACTGGAGGTGAACGGCTTATCATGCACGCCGTTCGTTATGTGTGAGACCGCGCGGCCGGCTTCGGCCGCGGTGAAGGTTCTTGTACAGGGGGGGTATCAAGCCAGCTATTGAGGACGGACCGAAGCAACCGAGCGACGTGGATGGGTATAATGGCATGTTGCTTGGGTTGGGGGATGCGGAAGGCATGAACGTTGATGTAAGTAATACCGGCGGGATGAGGAAGGAGGACAGTCTATTTCTGCCGCACAACATGATTTCGAACAACACTGTATGAGCGACCCAAATCAGCACAGTGATAGCGTCGGTGTGCCAAGTACGCCCTCTTCGTATTTTCTACTGTCGACATCGCCGTCGGCTTAACGGCATCTTTCCTCCCGTAACAGAATGGAAACTCGCGAGGCGGCTTCCAAAGCCATCAAACTTCTCAGCGGTGTCAGCCTGCCGCAGACGCAGCAGAAGCTCCAGGTCCGATTTGCGGACTCTATGGCGCAGAAGAGGTTCAAGATCTTCCACCAGCAGGTCCCGACGGGGATATTTTCCGGCAGCGGGGACAACGCGCTGTAGTCAGTCCGTGCGGTGCATGGAGGCAGCCACAGAGCGCCGGCAGCATCAGCTCGAGTGTTAGGAGCCCGCATGTGGCCGACGGGGAGTTTGAGGTTTTAAGCACGTGTCCTCTTTCCTTACCCCTTACTAATATTTTGACCTTAAGTACTTTTCTTTTCATGAGCCGGCTTTCCATCTTCGATGATGTACTAATGTCCTCCTCTAACGAATACGGCGCCCAACCTCAGGCCGCACCTATCCCCGGCCCCGTCGGTCACCCGAACGGGTTGGATCATCCCGCGCACCCGCCAGTGTACGTCATGCAGCCTCTGATGCCGTGCAGCAGCAGCAGCAGGTGCAGCAGAGCGCGGAGAGCGAGGAGAGCGTGATGACGAACGCGGAAGTGGAGGAGGTTGACGGTCAACTGAAAAGGTTGGAGGTATTATGAGCCGTTGTTATAGTCGTGCGATTGTTAAATCTACTATCTACTGCGGACTGGCGTTCTTGGGGGCGCGTATGACGAACATGTAGCTTGTTGGGTTTTATTTTTCTTCCTGCCGTTTTTTAACTCCACCTTTAAAACCATTGTATCGTTAGACACCATAAAACAACGCTTGCAATTTTTTAATTCATTATCATTTTATCGTTTAATATTCAAATAGTCTGAATGTGACGCTGCTTCTCCTATGGTTCAAAGTTCAAGGTCGCGACACATCACATCAACGTTCCACTAAACCCAGCTCCGCCCCTGGCCGACCGCCTCCCCCGTCGTAGCCGGCTCACCCCGCAGATCATCCTCCAATTCCCCCATCCACCGCGGACCCACCACCGCCCGCGAACTTTTCACGACGGAACACCACTCCCACCCGCATCTTGCTTCGTCGGCGGCAGCTGCAGAGGACGAACCGACGCAGCCGCAGCCTGCTGCGTTGGCGACACGCAATGAAAGGTCCACGAGCATCCTGGAGAGAAGATGCGGATGAAGGAGGGAGGGTTTGGGCGGATGGAGGAAGGCTCCGCTTTACTCCCTTTGGATGCCAGCATGGTGATTAGGAACCGTCATTGATCACTCGTTTAGCAGGATGGACGTCGGATACGGCTCGTGGCGGTCATGTGTATTCATTACATGAAGGTAATTTGGCCTCGAACAGGTGGGGATATTCTTATGGCCTGCACATCAGCACGACCTTTCCCTCGCTCAATTCTTTGTTCTTTACTCTCATTCCGCGGCCTTTCTTATCTTATTTCTGTATGTTTTAAGGCACTATTGGACTCTCCCAACCCAGTTCGGCATTCCCATATGCCTTCGGATCCCACGACTGACTCAGGAGCAGGCGGCGACCCACCTTATCAGCCGTCGAAGAAGGCGTGGCCCTTGTACCACGGCGATCTGCCGCGGCCCTCGGTATCAGGGCGAGGGGTTCACGGTCACCGCCTCGGTCCCCTCCGCAGTCTTCGATCCATTGTCGGCCTCCCCGTCCTTATTTCATCCACGGACACCTCCAGCACGTCCGCAGCGGGCGGCTGAAGGACGTGGTCAGCCTACCAACCTCTTGGAACCTGCTGGCTTGTCCAGAGGACGGTTGGAGTCGTTGTTGGTGAATACCCCACACCTACATTCAAGAAAATTTTGACTGGCTCATTAAAGCTTCCACTGGGCGCGAACGACAGCACGGCAGGCTCCATGGGAAGGGCTAGGAAGGAGCTACGACTTGGAACTTTCGTTAGGATGATTTATTACGCCGTATTTTGGCCGCGACGCAACTATTTTTCTTGAATATGCAGTATTGAATGAGTTACTTAGCTTATCTTCGCATTTTATCTCGTGCGGCTTCCTCCCAAATTCTCCGTGCGCACGCTTTATAAGGAGCGGAAGTTAAACAGCTCAGCAGAAAATTATTCGATCAACAAGGTGAGCCGTCCTCCCGTCCCCTTGAGCGCGCTTCCCTACTCCTCGGGCCCGCCCTTGATCTGCCTCTGCCCTTCCTCTTCAGATTTACCCAGTGGCGAGGCCAGCGTTGGGTGGGATCCCTGTCGGAGGAGGGAAAGCGCCCCCCACTTGTTCAGCTCCCTGCCTGGTGTCCTTCCTCTTCCTGCCCTAGTCTCTTCCCCTGAATTCGTCCCAGCTGCCCTTTTCCAGATGATTAACTATTTATAGATGAACATTGTCATCGAGTTGCTAAAGGCGATCTGGGAGGATCTCAAAGAGATCCACGAGGCCGGGATGAAGTCATACAGGGGTGAGTTAACTATCTCTTCCATGGACGATAGGCTAACGGATATGCAGCTGCTGAACGGCGGATTGCCGCAGCAGAGAAAAAGCGGAAGACGACCAACAACACGAATGAACGCTGCGCCGACGCGGCGGCGGAACAGGCCGTTCAGAAAAGGGTGAGCTTTTCTTTTGATTGGTATCGGCTGGCTGAGTGTGGTGGGCTGGTACGCGACCTTGTTGAGATATGGTCCTGCTTTTCCGCGGAGGGCCATTGCTCCCCAATCAAACCTATACTTACAAAAACTTCAACCATCACCATACAGCGCTCAACTGCAACCGCGCCTGTTTCATCTCCGTCTCTTGACTACCCACGTCTGCTACTTCATCGCAACCGCGTCTTCCCAGACCGCCTCGAACCGTCACATCATTGTCGACAAGGCCCATGACAAGGCCAAGAACATCGAGGACCACGACGTCAAGATCGCCGGCGCCGTGACCAACGCCATCATCGACACCAAGAACCGCACCGCCACCGTGGCCGAGGACGCCTACAAAACCTCCGAGACCACCATCTTCGAAAGCCAGGCCCTCCAGGACGAGGTGAGCATTTGCTTAGATAGTTTCGGTGAGCTGGGAAGCGGTGGGCTTGGTCGCGACCTGTAATGCGGTCCTGCTCCGGCGTAGCGCCGTCCTTCTTCATACCTATTCTTACAAGACGTCAACCACCATACTCCGCTGTATTGGCGGCCCGTTTCTTCTCCATCACTGGACTACCCGCATCCGCTACTTCATCGCAACCGTGTCCTTCCAAACCGACTCGAAACATCACACCATCGTCAATAAGGCCCATGACAAGACCAAGAACATCAGGGACCACACCATCAAGATCGTCGGCGCCGCGACCAACGCCATCGTTGACACCAAGGACCCCACCGCCGCCCCGGCCGAGGACGCCTACAAAACCTCCGAGACCACCATATTTGCAAGCCAGGCCATCGAGAACGAGGTGAGCGTTTGCTTTGATAGCTTTCGGCGAGCTGGGAAGCGGTGAGCGGGGTCGTTGGAATGCGGTCCGGATCTGTGGGTTGAGGACGGCCGGCTTGATCGTTTTCGCGCCGCGTTTCCAGTTATCGCGCGTGATCTTACTCTAGGCGAGAAGTCCCCGCAGCCGCTCACTCAGGACGCCAAGGGCGTCGAACGCTGCTAGTGAGTTTCTATTTGGTTTTTTGTGATCTAACTTTCGATTTTTTTGTAACAGGCGAGAAGTCCACGCAGCTGCTCACACAGGACGCCAAGAGTGCCGAACTGTACGACTGGGGCACTGCGAAAGCCGGAGAGGCTATGGACACCACCGCCGACAAGTCGGAGGTTGGAGCGGACAGCAGCAACGCTGCTGGTGAGGTTTTGTTCGGTTTCGTGTTTGCCTTGAAATTTTTTTTTTTTGTTTGGTGATCTTACTGATGTTCCTTAAAAAAAAAAAGCCAAGATCGGCCACGCGCAATGCAAGGCCGGCCAGGCAAAGGAGCGCACTAAGCACAACCGGAACCAGGGCAAGGCCGGCAACCGGAACTTCGCCGACCGCTCGAAGCAGTACTTTTATCAATACGCCTAGAACGCGTCGCACCAGCCCACCCATTCCAAGCCAGGGAAAAACACCGTCAGCGACGTAGCCTCGGTTCCGGCGCCCGCGCCGCAGCCCGCCCGCTCGACGTCGCCCAGTCCCCGGGATCAAATGCCAAAACCCATTTCGGTGGCGTTCGTGGCTTCTCTCATCCGCCCTGGTGGGTTTTGTCTGCTTCCCTACTGTCTTCGGTTTGGCGTTGAATGCGCGCTGTGACCTAACATATCTTTTCCCTTGCAAAGCTCCAATCAAGGACAACAGCCCGCGGCCGGTAACCCCTTCGCGGCCGGCGGGGGGTTTTCGGGCGAGCGTGGCCGGGACGGGTTCGGCACCGCCCCTCCCCCCTTACAACCCGTTGGTGGACGACCGGAGGGGCGGCCAGAGGAACCAGGGCGGCCGGGTGAGGAGGGCGTTGTCGGGGGCCCTAGGACCTGGAGGTGCTGGGAGGGGTGAGGGG
>JADGJL010001103.1:0-10131 GCA_027600665.1 Irineochytrium annulatum | reverse complement strand
CAACACTCCCAATCACGGGCCCTCCCCTCCCCGGCGGCGCCAAGCGCCCATCCCGCTCGCTAAAAGCACCGACAGCCGTCCCGCGATGGGCGCCGGGCCTTCGCTTCCGTCTCCTCCGCTCCGCGGCGCTCGCGTCCGCCTCGCTCGAGGGCGCCGATCCCGCTGTCGCCCCCACGGCGGCGGACGCCCAGCTCCCAACCTGGAACGATGGTGGCGCGGCATCCACCCCGCCGCCTCGCGGCGTCATCCTTGGCGCCGCGTTCCGGTCAAACCACTCCAGCGTCGGCGTGTTGCCAAGCGAGGTGGCCGACCCCCGGCTGAGGATCTCCTCCGCCGTGGCCGGCGGTGGGTCGACTATGGGCATGCGGTCGTGGTCGCGGAGATAATCGATGGCGTCGACGATCTTGTCGAAAAAGTGGTTCACGCCCACAAGTGCAATCAGGCCTGAGCGGTGGAACCATGGCCGGCAGGTCTCGCGGAGCTTAACGAAGCAGATCTGGATACCGCGCGCGCGGTAGGACTCGACGATCTCGACAAGGTTTTGTGTCGCGCTGGGAGCATAAGAAAATTCGTGAACAACAAACGATCGCAAGGGAGTAACGCAAAAGCATGTGACTCACCTCGCGTCGATATCCGTGACGGCGCCGATGTCGAAAATGACGCTATGGATCGGCTCCCTGCCCAACCCCTTCTGGGCCTCCAACACCTCCATCCTCTCCTCCCCTGTAGAAAAGTTTGACAGCGAGTCGACCCTTCCAGCCAACCCGCTGCCATTTCCATTCCCGTTGCCATTACCGTTCCGAGTCCGCGGCGCCTCGCCCGGGTGGACACCGAGTTCGCCGTACATCTCGACCCGGTTGAGCCTGTCCTTCAACTGGCCCGTGTTGCCAAAGAAGAGACCCTCTTCGATTCGGATGACGAGTGCGCCCTCGATCGGTTGCACTTGGGCTGAATCGGTAATGGAGCGGAACTTGGTTTTCACCTGGTTCGTCTTTGGGTCAACGACCAAGGTCCGGCCTAGGATCGCAATACGGCTCTGTTCAATGCAACAGTTTCAATGCCAAGTCAGCCTAAATACAACCCCAAAAAAAAGCAGTACACCAACCTTGGTCGTGTGTTTGATAACGAGCAGCAGCGAAGTCCCAACGCTGATGAGCGTCCCAACCTCGATCGAGATCACAAGCGTGGTCACAAACGTCATCATCAACAGGCCCAAGTCCTTCCACGCCCTCAAATTAAAGATGAAGTAAATGTCGTGCAGCTCTATCAGCTTTGTTGCCGCGACAACGATGATAGCGCTGCACACCGCCTTGGGCAAAAAGTAGAACCACGGTAGAAGCGCCACGATGGCGACCAGGACCACGATCCCCGTCACGAACCCGGCCACCTGCGTCCTCGCGCCCGTGCCGTCATTCACTGCCGACCTGCCCAGCGACCCGAAGGCCGGCCAAGCCCCGAAAAGACTCCCGAACACGTTGGCGGCGCCAAGCGCCACGAGCTCGCGATTCGGGGAAATGTTGTAGTTGTGCTTTGTCGCGTACGTCTTGGCAACGACGATCGACTCGACAAAGCCGATGACGGAGATGAGAATGGCCGAGAGGAGATAATATCGAAGCTTCCCCACGGTTATCTGAGGAAGCTTCGGGTAGATGAGGCCCCCCTTGACCTCCTTCAGGATCTCGACGCCGTACTCATCCCACCGGAACACTCCACACAGGACCGTCGATGCGACGACGAGGAGCAGTATCTCGGGGACGAGCTGAAGCCTCCTGTCTCCCTTGTACACCAGCTTGAGAGCCCTCATGCCGGCCAGGAAGGCGACGCTGACGGCCGAGATGATGGCGGTGGGGACGTGCGTCTCCCCTATGCGCTCGAACGTGCTAAAGAGCAGCTCGATCGGGCTCACGTGGCCCTCCTCCGCGTCGGCCCGCGGCGGGATGCCCAGGAGCCCGCCGGACAGGTCGATCATGACGACGACGGCGACGGCCGTCACGAAGCCCCGGAGGAGGGCGCGGGAGAGGACCGAGTCGAGGAAGCCGAGGCGGAAGAAGCCGAGGAGGAAGGTGAAGAGGCCGACCATGAGGGCCATCAGGTTCGCGATCGCGATGTTCTCGGCGATCGTGTCGGCGCCAGCGGCCGCCAGGGCCTCCGGCGACCCGCCGCCCCCGCCGCCGCCACCACCAGCTGGTTTGTTAAGACCAGACTTCTCCTTGATGGCCGCACCGACAAGGATGGACACGAGCGCTTCGGGACCGACTCCCAGCTGCCTTTGTAAAATTGATATCAACGATTATAAGCAGTTATTCCACCCTTATCGGTCCTTCCGCCATCCTTCCTCTCATAGTCCTCCATCCTCCCTCTCAATCCTTCATCCATCCCACTTCCATACATTCCTCTCTATCCATCTTCCTCTATTCCCCATCCCTCTATCCTCTCTCCCCCTCCCTCCTTCTATCCCCCATCGCGAACCCCCTAATTTCTCCTTCCCTCACCTTGACGTCCCCAGCAGCGAGTAAACGATCAGCGGCACGAAGCACGTGTAGAGCCCATACACGGGCGGGATGTTCACCAGCGCCTGAGCGTACGAGAGCGCCTGCGGGATAAGCAGGCACGCGACCGTCAGGCCCGCGATGCAGTCCCCCTGGAGGTTGTCCCTGATGCTGTAGGACGGCAGCCATCCGATCACGGGCACGTAATATCGCACGCGGGTCCAGATCGCGCGGCGGATGGCCTCGTTCGTTGGCGGCGGGTCTTTGTTTGAACAGGAAAGAGAGAATAAAGATATTCAGGAGACAAAAATGCGTTAGCCAGGGAAACGCCCCGGGTAGGATGTGCAAAGGGGAGTTGACCCACGATCAGGTCCGGTTCCTGGCCAGACATCGGGCTCGATGTCTGGCTGGTCGAGGAGGTCCTGCACGGACGAGCCGCGGAACCTGTTCTGCGAGACGGCGACGGATCCGCCCCCTGGTACGAGGACGTCGTCAGCGTGGCCCGAGGGGGACAGGAGTGGGCTCGCTTCGTCCATCTTCCGTTCAAGCAGTGTCGATCGTGGTGACACTCGCTTTCACTGATTCCCCGCCACGCCACCGGCAAGGATGTGACTGATGATCCATCTGTTCACGACACTCATCTATTCATCGTTTGAACGCGTTTTACTGAAGGACAGCGCGGCAAAGCCAGGTGAGATGTATATAAGTGCTACAGGATTGCATAGTTAACAGCTATGATTCCCTGACAATGAACATCGTTGCAAGTGAAGGTTCCTTCAATATATTTGTGCATTAAAATCAGTCGCTGGACTAGCCGAGTGAGCCCATCGTCCTTACCACTACAGTTGATGTTAGGGCTGAACTCCACTCCCCACCACTTTGGGCTGAACACATCTCAAGGGTCATCACCATTTTGCTCTCATCTTACGCGCGCCCAAGTGCACAACAGCTAATAAGGGTAATAACAACGACCCATTGGATATGCATACGTAATGCTAATATCGTGTGAACTCGGTTCTGTCCGAGATGAACTCCGCGGTTTGCAGTTTGCTGAACGGCCGTTCTCCTACTGGGCGTTTCCTGCTAGGCAAAGTTGACGCCCTCAACACAGCTGGCCGTTACAAGGCTGTATGAAGTGAGGCTGCCCCCATCGCCCTCATCGCCTGCACCAGATCTCACTATGGGGACTCTACTGAGACGAGCTCTCGAACGCCAGGGCCAAAGGCGGGACGGCGACTTGCTGGGTGCCGTTGACGCCATTGCAACGGGTCTGGGTGTGTTGCCTCTGGCCGTTGCGGCGCCGCCCGCCGACCTGGCGCCCGTCGATACGGCATCGCCCGCCGCTAACCCCATGTCATCATCCGCCGTCCCGCCGGACGCCGCGAGCATCCCAACTATCCCTGCTCCCGTCAATATCGTCGTCGCTGCAGAAACTGCCACGGAGCCTACTCCTACCCCAGTGGCCACAACCCCTTCGCCGCCGCCTCCTCAGCCCACGACGGTGGCAGTTCCCGAGCCAATGCCCGCGGACATTCCCCCAACCACTTCTGTCGCCGAGAACGGGGGTGGGAAGGGCGAAGGGAAAGGCGGCGACGGCAACGGCGGGTCGAATGCTGGAGCTGCGGACCCGCCCAACGACAAGCCAAAGGACACGCCAACGGACACTCCTAATGACACGCCTAAGGAAACGCCTACGGACACAAATCCTAAAGACAATTCCAATGACACGCCTAAGGACACTCCGAAGGACACCCCCACTGACACGCCAAAGAACACGCCAAATGACAAGCCAGCCGTCACTTCCGCGATCCCTCAACTTCCTGTCGTAGTTCCTGCGGTCACCCCTGTCGTTCCTGTCGTGGTCACCGTCACTCCGGCCGTCACTATCACACCGGCCGTCGTCGCCGTCCCGGTCGTCACCGTCATCCCGTCCACGCCAACGCCGACACCGGCGGATCAACCTGCCTGGAAGCCGGACTGGAAGCCGGACTGGCAACCGTCTGGGCCTTCCGGCGCGTCCAACCAGCCGGTATCCAATAACAGCCCCGGGGACAACCCTGCCCCGGCCGACAACCCTGCCCCGGCCGACTTCGTTGCTCCTGCCGCTGCCGCTACTCCGGCCGCATCCCCATCACCCTCATGGCCTGGTCGCTCACCTTGGCACGGGTCCCAGCCTGTGGCCTCGTCTCCACCCGCGGCAATCATGAACGACGCGCCGTCGAACGCAGGCGGCCTTCTCGAGGGCCAGCAGCAACAACAGGCGCCATCTTTCCTCGGCTCGCCACAGGTGCCGTCCTTCTTCCAGCCCAACGCCGGGGACAACCCGATGGCCGTGGCTGCGGGAGGCTCCTCTTCCGGGTCCGGTGCGAACCCTTTTCCCGCGGCTGGCGGGTCGACGCCATCCAGCCGAGTCATGGGCGCCCCGGCTGGTGCAATCGTTGGCCCCACCCCGGTGCTCAATCCCGGCGGTTCATCATCTTCACCGAGTGGTAAGTTAACAACATCGACATGTTTTACAACTGTATGCTAAGGTGCTAAACTTTTTCTCTCAGGCTCGTCACTTAACCCCGGCACCTCCACCGACTCCTCCGCCGCGCCCACGGCCACCACCATGTTCTCCTCCGCCCTCATCGCCGGCCTCGCCGTCGCCGCCGTCGTCGTCCTGGCCGTCATGGCCGCCGTCGTCCACGTGCGCCGTCGCCCCTCCCTCCCGACATCCGCCAAACGTCCTCTGCCCGCCGCCACGGCCCGCCCCCTCTCGACCTCGTTGGTCGCTTCACCCGCCGCCTCCAAATCCTTCCATACGAAATACGACCCCTCTCGCGTCGTCCACATCCCCGACCCCATCGTCGCGTCCCCCCAGCTGCCGCCGCCGCTGGCCAACGTGCCCCCGCAGCAGCAGCAGCAGTCTTTGATCGCCTCGCTGGCGCCGTGGCCGTTCTCGTCGAACCGCTCCTCGATGGCCTCGACCGTCTCGATGACGCCCTCCTCTCGCTCGGTGACGCCGACGGACGAGAACGACGCCGCGCTCGTCAGCCCGCTCCAGAAGCTCATCTTAACGCAGCAGGCCATGAAGACCGCCCGCTCGCCGCCGCCGCCACAGCTGCAACGGACCGCGGGGGTCCCGGCCGCCCGCGCGTCCGGCCTGCTGAGGAACGGGAGCGTGGTTAGCGTCTCGGCGTACGGGAGCGGGAACAGCGGGGGCGGCGGGGGCGGCAGCAGGCCCGTGTCGTGGACGACGCCTTTCGCCGGGGTTCGCGGCGTGAACGCCGCTACCGCCATCACGGTGAGCGATGGTGCCACCTCGGCCGCCGCCGCCGCCAGCAACAGCAACAAGGCGCAGAGGCGCGTGTCATCGTTCGCGCCAACTTTGTCACTGGACGTGAGCGACTTTGGGGACCTGGCGTCGTCGGATGTGTGGACGCTGGAGGACGGGGATGGGGACTCGAGGCGGTCGAGCGCGGAGGTGATTGTGGTGGATGAGGAGGAGCCGGGCGTGGTGTGGGAGAGTGACCGTAGGAGAAGGAGTAGGGAAGTCGGGAGCCCGAGGGCGCCCGAGAGTCCGAAGGTCACGAGGAGGAGGTAGAGTGCGGATTGGTGATAAGCCTTTTCTTGGATGGAGCAGTTTTGATTTTACTCATTTCCTTTACAAGTTTTGATTCACGCTTGTTTTTATTATTGTCGAATTTTCCTAGTCTGTTGATCTTCCTTTAGTTTATTTGTGGGGACCCTGCGTGCTCTCCTTTTCCGTTTGATTTTCGCGCGTACACTTTGATCCATTCACCCACTATCAATCATTTTTTTGTCCAAAATCCTTTCGTCTCCCTGCGCTTCCTTTCTCGATTTTCCTTTCTCCCCTTTTTGCCGCTTTAAGCCTTCTTGGATCTCTCTGGTTAACTCCGGCTGGCCTCACCCATGTTTGTCTCATTTCCCTTTCTCTTTTTCCCACTTTTCTTCGTTCCTTCTGGCCCAGCATTTGGTTTCTATCATAGATGTAGAAATGGCGGGGTCTCCCTGCCGGAACGAGAACCATTGTAATGAAGATACAGAGTTTTGGCGTTAATAGCGCGTTTACCCCGGCCTATTAAATCGAAAACACCGGTTGTTCGCGCAGCTGCTTGTAACAGCGGATTATGTGCACCTTCGACGATACTACCTTTAGCCACCAAGAGGCCCCGGTTAATCACGTGTAAGGACGCAGACGGCTCGCACGAAGACGATGACGAAAGCCAGAATGATGGTAGTCGAAAACTTTTCTTCGTCGTCACCAGGTTATACAATGAGGCCAGCAGGTTAATGTTGTCGATCGGTATTGCGAGGATGCGGCGTAGACTCCAAAGAAAGCCTGGGTGCAGCTCACAATATGAAGAGAAGTAGCTTGAAGCGCGACGCGTATGCTGCTGCCTGTTTATCTGTCATGATCAATTGTGACCTTCGGACATTGGGGTCTGCCTGCAACTGCCCTTCGATGAGCCGCGGGGTATGAGTAAAAAGCATCTGATTGCGGACGCCATCGTGGTCAGGTCGTTTTAAACATTGAATTGATCCGTCTACCATCCAGGCTCCTTCGCCGGCGACTCGACCCTCGATTACGCCAGCAACATTGCTTGCACGTTCTTCCAGGATTCGGAATCATACGGAGAGCGCCCAGATTACTGTGATCTCTATGATGCGCATACCCCTGAGAAACATGCTCGGCTAAGGGAGATGCTGGACGCACGGCTCGGTTAAGGCTAATGGATAATTACGTGGGGAAGGACGACCATCCGCACACCATTTACATCCTTGGTGCCCTGCGTCAAGTGCGGCCGGATCCACGACGAGCTTCGGCGGCGGCTCGAATTCTGTCGGCGCTGCGAAGATACGTGATACTGCAGCAAGGTGTTGTGCATTCTTTTGTTGCTTACCGGGCTTAAATGCCATGCTGCTATGGGAATGCGAGGGGAGACTGGAAGGCTTATTAGTGGCTATGCCACGGGGCTGCGATTTAACCCTTGCGGCGTTGTGCAATGCCGGCTCTATTTTCTATGGCGGCCGTCAACACATACATCTTTTCTCCTGCTTTTGCTTATGAATAAATAGCTTTGCGAAAGCAATTAAAAAGCCTGCAAAAGGTTTGCAGACTGTGAAGTCTTTAGCTGGAGTGCGTCGTCCATGCAAACGACTCGAGATGTTTGTCTGACGGACAGAAGGGCCGGGGCCGACGGGCTCGAAACTCCGCGGCGAGCGGAATAGGTGATCAGAAGTGACATCAAGATCGCCAGCAGGTCGGCCAGCATGGTGAGGAAAGACGGGCGTCAAATATTGGGCTTGCAGGCTCCGCCGACAGCACGAGCCCGAACGATCTTCCCGACGGCCGCGATCGGAGCCCCGCCTACCGGCCGACTCGGATCCAGCGCTTCCCGGCCCCCCTGGACTCGGCTGTTCCGGCCGCCGCAGCAGCGATCCCCGGCCGACCGCCCTCCATCCCGTCCCGCCCAATTCTAGCGCAGCACCGGATGTCACATGAATTCAAGGGCTTCCTCTCAACCTTCTTGCTGGACGCGACCTCGACGATCACGGCATCATCGAGGTATGCTTCTCGTTGAATCGAGAGTGAAGGCAATTTCTAAATACTCGCCATTCCAGCCACGGCAATGCCACCATGAAGCAACGGGCTGTCCGCCTCCTTCTTCTCCTGGCCCTCATCTCGATTCCGGCCTTTATCCTCCTCCTCCCCATCCTCTCCCAACTCGTCCGCCTCCCCATATACTTCCACGTGCTCTTCCTCCTCAACCTCGGCCTTTGGTGCTGGGCATCCAATGTCCACATCCTCGCGATCCTGGGCATTGACGTCGGATGGCTCGTGCAGGGTCAGGACCCGAACGCCGTGATTGGCGTCGACGCGGGCAGCGGCGGCGGTGGTGTAGGGAAAATCGGGTCTTTGTCGTCGTCATCTTCGTCTTCGTCGGCGTCGTCGACCGTCGGGTCGCCGTACGAGGACAGGAAGGCGATCTCAGGCGTGAACACGGGACTGTCGATCTCGATCCCGACAGCGTCGTCATCGGCCGCCTCTTACTCCATCATGAAGCCGTCGTCGTCCTCGGCGCCATCCGCGGGGCTTGTGGGTGGACCTATCGAGCTGTCGATAAAGAACCTTTATCTCATCGCGCTGGGCCACCTCGTCCTAACGGTCGTCACCGTCCTAGTATTTTCTTTTTTGGTGGGACCTTGGGGAGAGGAGGCGAGCGAAATCGTGCCGGCGTTAACATATCTTATCACCCTGGGGTTTATCTGGTGGCCCTGGGGTAATCACATGTTCGCAAGGGAGCGGGGGCTGTTTCTCAGGTAGGGTTCGAAGCGTTCGCCTACGTTATCGGGCTAAGATCGGCATTGATTTATACAGGACCATGTACCGCATCGCTCTCGGCGGCCTCGGATCGACCGTCTTCTTCTGCGACGTCATCCTTGCCGATATTCTGACGTCCTTCTCGCGGGTCGTCGGCGATCTACAAATTGTCTTCACCGACCTTCTTTACAACGATCCGACTCACCCGGCGCCCCGCGATACGAGCAAAGAGAGGCGGGACGTTCTTTCCTTTGCGGTGCGGAGGCTTAC
The DNA here is from genome assembly GCA_027600665.1 of Irineochytrium annulatum. Classification (NCBI taxonomy): domain Eukaryota; kingdom Fungi; phylum Chytridiomycota; class Chytridiomycetes; order Chytridiales; family Chytridiaceae; genus Irineochytrium; species Irineochytrium annulatum. Next base: position 1,044 of record JADGJL010001103.1, on the reverse strand, counting down.
GGGCAGGAGTGTGGACGATGAGGTCGAGATTGTAGGAGAAACGTCCTGGCAGGACGTTATTGGGCCTTTATTAATTTGGTACGTCCGATTGATTTGTCTGCGTGTGCGTAAGAGTTTCTGACACCATCGGTGCAGCCTCCCGTTCCTCTTCCGCCTCCGCCAATGCACAGCCGAGTATCTACAGTCCCACGACCCGCCTGTTAAAGCGCGCCACCTTTTAAACGCCATCAAGTATTGCTCCGCAATTCCCGTCATTGCGTCCTCGTGGCTAATTAACTGGATGCGGACGAGGTATCACGCCATCTCTATCTCGGATTTAGAGTCGCCCCGCATGGGCACCCATAAGACGATGGACATGAAGGGCGCCGAGTTCAGGCTAAACTTTGCTGTTGGCATTTGGTAAGCTTTGTTATCGGGAGCTTGGATCAGTTTAACTTTGATATCTAATCGCTAATATTGCTTTCTAGGATCTTCTTTTCTGTCATTAACTCCCTCTACTCCCTCTACTGGGATATATACATGGATTGGCACCTCGGCGCCTGGCGCTCCCGCCGATGGGGCGGCAATTCATCTGCACACCCAATCCTTTCCACGATCCATACGAACGCCACTTGGCTTTTTAGCGGTCTCGGGGCCGTCATGACGGGCCGGCCTATCTTCTCCCCGATCGCGGCGACTCCGGGTGGCACCTCTTCCTCTACCACGTCCACAACGCCAAGCGCGGCCGCCGGTAGCCCCTCCGACGGCTACTTCTTCCTCCGACCCCACCTCCACTTTCAGCACCCGCTACCATACTACCTCGCCATCGCCGTCGACGCGCTTCTCCGGCTCTCTTGGATTGTGAAGGTGACGCTTATCTACACGCTCGTGCGGCAGAGCGTTGGCGGCGGGGGGGGCGGAGCGACGGGCGTAACTTCGACGCTAATGGCGGTTGATTTCTCGCTAAAGCTGCTCGAGGTTCTCCGGAGGTGGATGTGGGTTTTCTTCAGATGCGAGCGGGAGTGGGTCGTTAAGAGGGGTTACGTGAGGGAGCAGGCAAGGGAG
>JADGJL010001101.1:0-10151 GCA_027600665.1 Irineochytrium annulatum | reverse complement strand
ACGCACTGCCAAGCATCAAAGGTCAAGGCCCCAAGGCTTCCTTACATCGGCAGTGAAGCCAACAGTCCAGCAAAGTTCATGTAGACCTGGTTCATCTGCCCGCCGACGACATCCAGCACGGCGATGATGGCCAAGTGGTCGTGGTTGTCCATCAGGCCCAACCAGTTAAAGATCCCCTTCTTGGGCGGGACGCTCACGCTGTCGGCCACGTCCTGGGTCCCCTTCCTCATGTCGACCACGTAGGGGTTGTAGCCGGAGTTGTCAGCGCGGGAGGACACGACGGACACGAGCCCGTCGTTGGGGTGCCAGGCCTCGTCGCCGCCAGGGAGGTTGAGGGAGGAGTTGGTGTACGAGCCAACGATGCCGGCCAATGGCTGCAGGAAGAGCAAGGTGGTCGGCTCGGCGAGGGCGGCGTTGAAGGCGTTGTAGGTCGTCAAGCCGGAGAGGGAGAAGTAGTACGTGTCGGGCGAGTTTTTGACCCACGAGAGCAGGGGGTCGTTGGTGCCCTGGACGCCGAGGTCGAAGAGGCCGTTGGAGGGCTTGGAGGCCCAATCGGAAGAGAAGATGCGGTTGATGTAGGCGATGAAGTTCTCGCCGGGCTTCTGGTCAAGGCCCCAGTGACCGAGTTGGAAGTCGTACAGGTTCGGGATGAGCTTGTCGACGCCGACGAGGAGCTCGACGAACTTGATGACGAAGCTGGTGGTAGCAAGAGAGAATTAGCTTTGGCCAGAACAGTAAAATCAGGTCAACAAAGATGACACATACTCGGCAAGCAGGTTGTTGGCGCGGAGGTAGTCGTCGAAAGTGGAGCCGCCGAGAACGCCGGAGATGGAGATGAAGCCGTCGACTTGGCTGGAGGTGCGGTTGGTCCAGAAGAGGGGCGAGACGGTGGTGCCGGCGGCGATCGAAGCCTCAACCTCTTCGGGGAAGCCGTACGCCATCAAGTGGACGAACATGCGACCGGTCGGCCCGCCCATCGAGTGGCCGATAAGGTGAATTTTGGCGGCAGGGTCAGTGGCGAATTGGGCTGTGTGTCAAGATGTTTTAGTACAGAACAGCAATGGGAAGAAAAATAAAAAACTTACGGTAAAGAGCCTTGCCAGTAAAGTCCTCGCCAAACCGGCTGTGGCCCATCTTCTTCGAACGTGCGAGGCCGTAGTCGACGCGCGCGCCGACGATCTGGGCGTATAACTCGCAAGCGCGTTCCCAGTTGGAGGAGACGGGGCCCATGTGGGGCTGGTAGACGGTGTAGCCGTTGCCACGGAGGAGGCCGACGAGGTCGCTGGTGATGCCGCCCCAGTACTTCAGCACTATTTGGGCGTTAGAGGTTGTTGAAAAGCTGCAAAAGAAGTAGCATAAAAGTAACTTACATCCAACGAGGGGTTTCTCGCCCCATCCCAACAGCCCGTGAACCATCACGATCGGGTATGCGTTGCCGCTGGAGCCGAACTTGGCCGCGAACGGCTGGTGAGGGTCTACCTTGTTGCTGCCGCCGCCCCTGGCGACGAGGTCGGCCGACGGAACGGCGAGAGGCGCCGCGACGACGCCCGACGCGAAGAGCGCGAGAACGGATGTGAAGACGTTGAGGACGCGCATGGCTCAGGTTCGATGTGGAATATGAGGTGACTGGTTGTTGAGCGCTCCTGGTGTGGGAGTGGATATGAGGCGGACCCGAGGGAGGAAAGAGGGATGCGGAGGAGGTGACCTGGGCCGAGATGGAGTGGGACGCGGGCCTTATAAAGCTCCCGGGCCCTTGCTCGCGTGCGGATGGAGATGCTAGCATCCGCTGCGAACAAACTGAAGCTGGAAGCAGTGAGGAACGCGGGCACGAGACCAGTGGCAACGCATGGACCTCGTCATCGCGTCCTGCCTGCCGCTGGCTGGCTGGGAGATATACGACTAAGTAGGTGGGGATTCCAAGCAAGCAAGCCGAGCCGAGAAGGCAAGCGTGGGGAGCAGGTCCAGCCGAGGTGGGGTGGGCGCCATCGCTCGGAAGAAATGGGCGCGCTAATGGGCGCGCTAATGGGCGGGCGAGCAAGGGTAGCGCGCTTGCTTGGGATAGCTGGGGCAATAGGCAATAGGGCAGGAGGAGGCGCGGGTGCGGGGTGCGCACTCGATTCGGGCGCGAAGATCCTTTTCAAATTCCGATTGGGATGCTGGATTGACGGATTGACGCGGGGCGAAGCCTCAGCATGCACTCCGTGCGACCATCACGTTCCTCCGCCCGCGTCCCTCGTGAGGGTGTGACGACGCTGAACTGTGGCGGGCGCCACTCATGAACTGTCAGGCGCGCGCTCGCACATGATGCACATGACGCCCCGACGGGCCGAGAGTCACTGCGCTACTGCCGTGATGACGGGCCGTCGTCATCGCTTAGTTCGGTAGTCATGCGGGGTGGAGATTCCATGGGACGTGCTTGGTCCTGGTCTACAACAGCAGCGCCACTGTCTAATACCGGTAAGCGAGTGAGAACGTTGAGCTGGCAGACAGACCGCGCCGCCGCGCGTGGATCACAACTCAAGCTTCCACTGCCATGATGGGAACTCTCTCGTCATCGCACTGGGGATAAATTCGTTAGCTGAACACCTGTATGCTTTCGCCGACTGTGGGATCGCGTCGAGCTCTTCGCTGCGAGAGAACGGTTGCGCAACGCGTCATATCCCACGCCACTGCCCATCCATGCCGGGCCTCTCTGCAGTTGTCTCTCAGCGCTTTGATGGTTTATTTATTTATGTGTTATTTACAGCCGCAGTGTAAGCGGCTTCTTCATCAACGCGACGCGAAAAATCGTCCTTCCCCGTCCATCGGTGAATGCCCCCCACACCCCACTGCGTGACCATGCAGTTCGCGCCAGGTTACGGCGTTATACACGGCCAGCGTCGTCAGAACGACACTGCCTTCCGTCCCTCCAAATCTCGAGCGGTGCGCCAGTCTGCTGTCGCCCAAAACCGGCATCTCAATCCCATCTACCAGCACCTCCAGCTCGGGAGCGACCACACCCAAAGCCTTGCGCCATCTGCGTAGTCCCAGATGGAGTCGCGGCAGTCGCAACCGTTGCATTCCGGCCCCTGTGCAAACTTCGTGGCGGTTGGGTCTTATATCGGCCGCCCACTCCTTGTCTCAAACGTTGACAAAGACCCGCAACCCAGTCATCCTGGCCAGCACTACAAACTGCTTGGACGTCCGCGCGGCAGCTCCTCGACGATACTGGAGATTGTCACAGCCATCTAAAATCCATTGGGCGCAGAATCGAAGCGACGCATCCACAGCGGCGACGAGCTTGTTTAGCGTCAAGTTCCAGCCAGGCGCTCTCCCCTTTGCTGCAAAAAACGCGCCTTCTTCCATCGAGTCGGGTTGCATCCATAAAAGAGTCTGTCGGACGCGTTGTCCCGGTTCGTAAAGTCTGCCGCCGCTGTTCACGTTCACGACGTCGTCCGCCACCAGCCGGCCCGCGGCGGACTCACGCCAAAAGCCAGGTGGACGCCGAGACTTCGAAGCTCTCGAACAGCGTCCCCAATTATATCGCGTTCTCCCAAGGCAGCCCGGCCCTCTTCCCTTTAAACGAACCATCAAGAGTCGAGACAGGTATAAACAGAATACTTCAGAGCACAACGAGAGAACATACGTTGTGTACAAGTGAAACGAGTCCTTTCAAAGTCTCTTCATCGAAGTAGCCGCGCCGTCCAGTCCGAGGGCCATGTACAGATCACCACGCACGTCAGGTTGGTTGTGCCTGCGGGGGAGGACGTGGAGAATCGGCCGGCCGTCGTGCGCGGTCCACGGCGCCACGATCTCGCTGCTGTCCGTCCATCTGGACCTTAACTCCCGTCCACTGAACGAGGCCCACGACTGCGGATGTGCTGTGGCGGGTCCGTGTGGCAGCGAATGATGCGATCGACGGCGGCAAAAGCCGTGGAAGGTCGCAAATGAGGAGGGGAGAGGGCAGCGAATAGCTTAGGCATGGCGTCGAATATCGCCTTCATCGACTTGCTCTTGTGTTAAACATTCTGCTGCTGCTGATATTACTACTGGTCGACTTCCTTTCAATTTTCTTTGACCGGAAGACATTTTTATACGAAGACCATAAAACGAGCTACAATTCAAAATATTGCGACTCAGGCGTCCGTTTCTTCATGAGCACATCTCCGCACATATCGCCGGCGACGGTCGATGGCCTAACGGAATTCGTCATGGAACCTTTGGATTATCGCCCGGTGTATGTTCAGGCTATCTCGGCGAACTGTCGGTGTGGACAGTGCAGCAGAGAACAGAGCACACGTTGTCGTATAAGTCACTTATAATGCTTTCTTTTCATCTTTATACCGTTGTGAGTTCTCCTGTACCCATTTGCGTTCTTGTATTGTGTAGTTGCGGTTGAACGAAACTGGTCGGCGTTACTGTCAGCTGTACACAGTAATCGTGAAGCACGCGCAAGTTGATCGTGATAGAAATGCAGCATCTTCAGTATTAGGTATAACGCGTCCTCATGAAATCAGTAAAACTCAAGAAACAGGCCAACATCCTACGCGATAAATAAACATATTAGGGGAGAAGTAGATAAGTGAGCGGCAAGAGGGGACGAGATGAGGATTCCAATCCGGGGACTATTATGAAAAAGTGAGGGATTATTAACCATTCGCAAGCCCCAATATCATCAATCCTTTACATTGGCCCCAAAATTCACTCCCTCTCTTTAGTGCAATCGCCAGCATAATAAAAAAAATCTAAGGCGATAAGCCGTGCAGTCTCGGGGGCGCGTTGCGCCGCCATTGACAAAATATACAGATCGGGAAAGCCTCCCACACTATCCCTGCGCCTGACCTCCCTAAGTACGCTTCCTCCCGAAACGGCACCTTTCATCATCCCTCGTCATCCGACCCCGACCCGTAGTCGCTGACCTTATATAGGTCCCTGTCCGTCACGTCCGCCCCCGGCGCCATCCGCATGTTGTAAGGGTCCCATGGGTACGGGTACGAAAAGGCGTCGCACTCGTATCTGCACAGCTCGGGCGCGGACCCAGGCGGCGTCCGAGGCTTCCTCCGGCTCTGGGTCGCCGCCTGCGCCTGCGCAGCGGCCCGCGAGGGGTCACGCGCGAGACCGCCTGCGCGACCGCGCGGCTCCGCGGTGGCGGCGAGGGACGCGAGAGAGGCAGCGAGGGCCGCGGCGTCGGCGGAGACGCCGCCCTTCGAGGCGGGCTTGGCTGGTTTGGGCCGCTTTATGGGCGGGCGGTTCGGGAGCGCGGGGGAATGAGAGGGCGAGGGCGAGGACCGGGACCCGGGCCTCGCCCGCCGCTGTTGCGACGCGGTCGAATTCATAGGCGCGGGGCTCGGCACGGTTGCCGATGCTGCGTCCTGGGACTCCGACGGCGCGGCGGAGCCGATTCGGGCCCTCTTCCGCGCCGATTTCTCACCAGCGAGCTGCGCGGAGGGCGCCGGAGTCCCGTCATCTCCGTCGGGGGGCTCGGACGACCGCTTAACGATGGGCTTTTTGGGTTGCGGTGGCCGCTTATGCTTCTGCAGCCTCTGCTTAACGGGGTCGAAGGCAGCGTGGTCCTGCGGCATGTCGAACTCCAGCAGCTCTGCGAGCTCGTCGTAGACCTTGTGGTCGCGGGCGAGGATGATGGCGGACGGGAGCGGTATCCATGTGCCCTAGGAGAACTAAGTCAGCTCGACGTCCCTCTCATTCCATCAAATGATTCCAGCGCGTGCCCCGTCCCCCCTTTCTCCACATGTTGCCTCAGCGCTGGCTTTTGGTATCGTTCCTCCTGTGTAGTGCATTCCACCAACCTGGTAGGTGTGGTAGCCGCCCTGAATCTTCTCGTGAACGCCGGGGACGAAGTCGCGCTCAAGGATCTTCGTGCGCACGGTCTTGTCGAGGCCCGCAGACCGGAGGACCTGCGTGGCGTTTATGAAGGAGTCGCTGACGCTGGGGTGGAATCGCATCAGGGCAAGATGCATCCACGCAACGCCACTCACCGTCGCATGATGGGCACACCGCGGCAGATGACCTGGTACACCGGCACGCCCGAGTAGATTGCCGGCATGGGCATGGGCTCACGTTCGGAGGCCGTTGCTGCCGTTCCTCCAGTGGTTCCGCCCATCATGATGGCGCGCTCAGATTTTCAGGTGGACAATTCGACACCAGCAGCAGGGTGTGGAATGGTGGCGGCCTGACCCCGCAACCTCGATCTCGAGTAAGTCACTTATCCTTGATACCCAACCGTACTTCCCCCTCCATGCGATGGTGCTAAGATCGGGATGCTGTTGACAAACAAACAGATAATATATATATATTACCCCATCATCAAGCATAAGTTGGTATGCGGCAGCATACCTTCAATTGCAGTTTCTTCCGTATGCAGAACTCTTGCTTCGGAGCGGCTTTCATGCTCTCCATCAACGCGTCGGATTTTCCACGCGACCATCCCCAACAGTCCACCGTATGCCTTCCCTACCCTTGCGCACAACCCCTACACTAACTCCCGTGCGGCTTGTAACTCCTTAGCTTGTCATCGTGACGGCAGTTGAGTGTCTACTGGGAAGGTGGGTACTGAGGGCGTGGGTCTTGCGGGTACGAAGATGAACACGCTCAAGCTCGCCAACGTGTTGCCTCGGTGGTTGAGGAGCAACGTCGTCATATGCGGGACCAGCGTCAACAGCGTGAGGTTCCCCAGGGCGGACCCTTTGTTGCTACTGGCGTACTTCATCCCAACCCGGAAATAGCAGTGTTGGAAAGGTTAGTAGGCTTCGAGTTCGCCGCTTCTTGAACACTGCCTCGTAAACACATCCAGTAACATATTGCAAATGTGTGTTGCATAGTCTGCCTCCACTACAGTGATTGATACAGTGTTGCCTTGGGAATCCAACGCTGTGCTGCATCCATGCAAATTTCTTGCTTTTGATGGAGTCAGATACCGAGTCAGGCCTGCATCGGTGACAAATATGAAGGTCAATATTAATGTGGATAGATGTCGCTGCAACTGCAGCTTCTAAGCTCGGAGTCTGACGAGGGCACTGTTCACAGAAGAGTGATAAGAAAGAAAGACTGGTGAGGTGGCATCATCTGAACCTGCCATTTCTTCTGACGGAAGCCGTTTTTATATTTTTTTCCGCGGAAGGTCCTTGCATATTCCGGTTCAGTCCCATCAAACTTTCATGCATTGGAACATTCTCTGTCCATGTCAGCATACGTTCTTCCTTATTTGCAAATGATGTATTAAAACCAATGAGTTGCTTCAGTTGCGCGACTGCTCCCTTGCCGATTATAAATCTACATATGTACACAGCATGTCACAACAACTATCGATGCCTTATCTTTTGGAATGTCGACTCCCCGCTGACCAAATCCCTCGTAAAAAACCAGCCTTCGGCAAAACCGACCACAAGCGCAGCGGCCAGCGAGAAGAGCGTCCTCTGCATCCACAAACATCGTCAGCTAAAGGGTGACACTCAAATTAAGCAAAGACGCAAACGCACCGTCCCGACATCATTTGAGAACGACCCGCCGAAGTAGAAGAATGCCACGAAAACCGCTACCATCGAGAGAATGACGTTCGAGACCGCCGACAGCACCGCCGTCGCTTGACGCCAGGTCAGCTCACTCTCGCCGCCGTCGCCGTCCTGGTTCTCGTAAAAGCTCCGAGGCGCTACCCCCTTCACCATCTCGGCATAATCCTTGCTCTCCAGCTTCGCGCGGCACTTTTCCAGAATGCGGAGAAGCTCCGGGCTCTGAAAACAGCAGCCGTTAGCTAACAAAAATTCCACACAGCGGATACAAGTTACGATATTACACCTTTACGATGGGCGGCGGGGGAGATATGACGATCCGGCTGCCGGAGACGAGCGACGCGAACGTCTGCTCGCTCGTTGCTGCAAGATAGATCGGGTTAGCACATCTCTACGGCGGGTGGAGAAAGCGACAAAACCCCATATACCATTGTTCTTCTCAGCCAAATGCGCCGCCAGCTCCTTCACCAGGCCGTGCGGGATTGAACGGACCCCGTCATCGTCAGATCCATCCTCCGCAAACGATTTCAATCTATTCTTCAGTCCCGTCGGCGCGCCATCAAGCGCCTCGGCGGCGGCCTTGCGGATGCGACTGGTCAGTTGAAGAGCAACCATTTTGAGCTGCGAAAAGTTCAACTGTAATCGTCAATTCTGTCGCCAGATTTCGCCATGGGATACGACGGTACGTGAGATGCGGTTTTGTGGAGGGAAAGGTGTTATGGAAAGATTCACTGCAAATGCTTGGTGATAGGTTTGGGGGGCGGGGTGAACTATTTGAATAATAATACAAGTTTTGCTTATTTAATTCGATAGAAGTTCGTATAAAGTGTTATGAACGGAAAACCGTTGTTATTTAAGCCCTTCGTGTGTTAACTAGATGTGGCGTGAACATTTGGAGAATGGAGCATTCTCATCGCGTCTTTTTCGAGGCCATCTTCCACCCACCATCACGGAACTGAATTGAAGCCTGCTGCCATTCTGCTGCTGGTGGATTCCTGATTGAGTGGTTTTGATTTTGACAGTTCCTCGACATGGATCAACAATTGGATCAGGAATGCAAGTTAACATTCCTTGTCATAAGCTGATCTCTTCCTTTTTAGTATCTGAGGCCGTCACCAAAATTGCAAAAAAGTTTGAATGGAAGAATGATTGGAAGCAACTCTCTGTTGGGTCCCTCATCGATCGCCTGCGCGTTTCTCAGTTGGATTGTAACGACAAAGAGGAATGGCCTGAGATTCAGAATGTCATAGGCCGAGTGCTCACGATTCAACGGGCTAGGTAATTTTTTTTAATAACTAGCATTAATCATTTTGTCAAACTAGCATGACCAAAGTGATTCCGGATGAACTATATCTCTACTCTGGTCTTAAAGCTTTGTTCGTCCATCCTTTTAATATGCAGAGGTATATATCCAATCTTCAACTCGGGTAAAGCGACCCAAGCGAACCTGAAGAGAACCTGCCCGTAATTTCCAGTTCTACTCAAAAGCGATACCGATTCATGTCTATGCTTTCACGGCTTTTAGTAGCGGATGCGGAAGTTGTCACGATCTATTTTGACTTCAAATCCGGCTCTAAAATGTTTGTCACATCAAACCATTCCGACAAATTGGAACCAATTCAGAGGCAACTTTTGGGAATCCTTGAGAAAGCAAGGCGGTTAGGCGACATGCTTGCAAATAACGCTCAGGTTGATCTATCAAATTGGACTATGGACCTGGATCGTTTTGTTCGAGACTACTCGATTAAAAAGATGAAGAAGAAGGTTCAGAAGGTGGTGAAGCTGGCAAATGGCTTGCTAATGACTCAAAATGGAATATCGCTACCTTTTTTGAGCCACTTAAAGGAGGATGCGGAAAGCAATAAGTTCATGTCGGCGTCAATTGTTGTGGCAAACTTTTTGATGACTGAGCTGTCGGATTTTGTGAAGACTTTGGATGCTCGACTCTATCGCCACCTTCAAAAACTTGCTGACTATAGTCGGTTTTCATCCGCTTTGAAAAAGCTCTGTCGCATCGAGAAATATTGTCACCTTCTGGCTGCCTTACCAGGGCTTGTCATCTTCTCCAAGTCTGCTGCGAAAACGATACAGCCTCTAGATTGGAATGCAACTGTTTCCTATTTCGCCAAAGATATTGGAGTGGACGAGAGTGTTGCCGAAACGTACCGTTCCAAAAGTTCCAAGCTTCTCGAAAGTAGGATCCCTACTGATGACTGCAACTATACAGTTGGCCTCCATAGTGAGCTTCATATGCTTCATGTATTGCGCACCAACAACATTCTGGCTTCAAAATCATGCGAAGAGCGGGTTGTTTTGTTTGTCTCAAAGCTCTCGTGTGCTCTCTGCGAGTACATAATTCGCCACTCAGAATTCGTGTACGGTAAACCAAATGTTACAGTGGAGGGCACTCACGGGAAGGTGTATCCTGGTTGGATGATACCATCTGAGCCCGGAGCCAAAGAGTTGATGTACGACTTTATCAAGCGTATTTTCCGTGTCAACTTCAAAACATTTGGGGAACTAGAACCAAGTTCAGATAATGGTTCTGGTTTGAGTGCTAATGAGGAAATCTGCAATATTAATACCTTGAACCCCCTCAAACATTGTCAAATACTCCTTGTCAAATACTCCTTCACACCCTAGCAC
>JADGJL010001100.1:0-10155 GCA_027600665.1 Irineochytrium annulatum | reverse complement strand
GGGGTTGGAAGGGAGATGGAGGGGCGGGGCTGTGGAAAATAGTTAGAGAGTGCTCGATCGTCTCATCAAGATGTTCTCCAACTCCTAGTTCCTACACCCTCACTACTCCCACCTCTACCACCCTAAGCCGCTAAAATCGAATGTTTACCTCATAGCTCGCCTTAACAATCTCCTCCCCGTCAGGCCCGCCCTCCTTTACGTTCGTCGCCACGACGTTCGCATTCACATTCGCAGCGCCCGCTCCTCTCGTGTTTGTCGTCCTCCTCCTCAACAAAACCGCAACAAGCTTGGACAATTTCCCTACCCTCCCCCCGCTCACGGCATGCACGGCGGCCGCCGCATTTTGCGTCTGGTTCTGCCTCCCCGTCGTGGGCACCGGCACATCCGTCTCGCCGACAAACTCTCCGCCTTGGGCCGCCCGTGCACCCGAAAGGCTCCTTCTACCCCCAAACGAGTTTGTGGCGAGTTTTGCGGCGACGGCGGAGGCGGCCGTGGCGGCTCTGCGGTGTCCTCCTCCTCCTCCTCCTCCTCCTCCGCGCTGCTGCTTCGACGGCGGGGGATCATCGTTGGTCGTTGAGGGCTCGGGAGGTGTTGACCAGTCGGCATAGCAGGAGATGCAGGCGAGGACGACGTCGTTAATGTCGTCGTCTGAAGTCGTAGTGAGTGGACCCACGGGCGGGACGTGGGGTTCCGCCATTGAAGGAAGTGGGATCTCGGAGAGATCGGTGGTCGGCCGCCGAGGTGGGGACGGGAGAAGGACGCGCGGGCCGGGGGGCGGTGCCGGGTTGGGGGGACTGGTTAAAGGAGAGAAAATCGAGGTCGGAGCAGCAGGTCGGAGTTCAAAGGTGGCTCTCGCGTTTCAATCTTCACGCCACCCGCGACGACGCCGTCGCCGACGGCGAAGCTCATCGTCGCCGCCCGCCACGAGCGTCCGAACAGCCTCAGCTTTCCTCCACTGCCGATAACGCAACAATTTTTTAGCTTCGGAAATGTCGACGTTATGTGCGCTCTTCATGTTGTCGAATCGAGGAGAGCACACTGAATGATAATAACTACTTCCTTAAGCACCTGGCGCGCAATACCGCATGCGCATTGACAACGTCGACCCGTCCATCTTTCCTACGCTAATCCCTCTCTCCTCTCCGCTGGCGGCAAATCCACCCTCCTCTTGGCCTTCGTCCCCAACTTCGACACTTTTCATCCCCAACTATACAACGTCAACTCACAGGGTCTGACGTTCTAGAGAAAGCCACGTGAGAAAGCTCAAATGGAGGTCTTCGAGCCGCCTGCTACCGATTGAGGTTCGCCTCGGCTCATGTCGGGGCCGGATTCTTCGATCTGATGACGCCCTAGCCTTTCGGGATTGTCAAGGAAAGGGTATTAATGTACGTCGCTGCTGCCTGTCCGCTGCTCTGAAGGCAAAGGGGCGGCGGAGGAGGGAATCGACGTGCAGAGGATGGAGGTGTCTTTTAAGGTGGGGATAAGTAAGTTGTTGATGTGGATATGGATTATAAGCAAACCCTGACAGTAATTAGTTCCAATGCAGGCATAACGACTATTTTGCGTTTTCGCCTTTATCAATACTTTAGTTTTATATTGTTCTTCTAGTTGAATGCAGGATATGATGATTACGCAAAGGCAATGCTAGTTAGACTGCGACTATGAGCCTCCGTGGACGCCTCGATTCACTGACAGTTCTCCGTCCTCATTCACACTTCTGTCTCCAACGATGCTTTCGACGTAAAACTCCAACGCCGCCACCGTGGTCAAGAATAAAGCTCCTCCCCTCCAGCCCTGGAGCTCCTTCATACACCTCTTGCAAATCGGCATCCTCAAGAATAAGCTCTTCCCTCTAGCCCTGGAGCTCCTTCATACACCTCTTGCAAATCGGCATCCTCTCGCTTCTCTGCCTCTTAGAGAAATACCTCCTCGGCAACCTCTGTTCACATGTCATAAAAATCAGAACACTTCCACCCACTTCACACGAAAACAAGAAACAACACACCTCATCGCAACGACCGCATTCCACCAAATCGGCATCCCCGACACCAGCCCCATTGTTCTCCCCCACCGGGGAAGGCAGACACGAGATGCAGATCTGGCGATCACGCTTCCTGTTCTCCAAGAAAGGTCGCAGAATGGATTCGGCCAGGTCCGGGCCGTGGATGGCCGTGAGGAGGTGGAGCGCGCGGATGGGGGCGCGGAAGCGATTGATGGCGAGATTTCTATGGGGAGACAAAGGTTTATCTAGGTGATTTCTCGGCCAAGAAGATCAAGGGCAGTTCCCCGTATGCCCCAACACGACATCATTCGTAGCCTATATAAGCATACAGAAGTCGCGTATCTCGTGCGACACTTCCATCCTCACAGAACGCGCTTCCCACGAGGTGTTGATGTCTTCGGCATACGAATTCTTGTCTCCGTCCATCGTCAGCCAGCTCATATCCTCCATCGTCATGAATATGCAGAAACTCACTTCCCACACTGCTCACACACGGCCCTGACATTGTATTCCCGGCTCTCGACAGACTCCAAGTCTCTCCTCGTAACTCCCTGCGTCCCTGCCTCCTGTCCCCTTCCGAGCTTGACCTCATCAGAACCATCGGTCCCGCCGAGCTTCATGTCATCCTCGACGCAAGCCACCTCCTCCGTGACCTTGACGTCCGCGCCACCCCATCGCCAGCCGTCGCTGGCGGCGCGACTGGCGTCGTCGGCGGCGACGGAGGCTGCGACGAGGTCTTGCTGCGTGATGTGGACGACGACTTTGGTGCGGGGGTGGGAGATGCGCGCAGTGAGCATGCTGGCCGTGAGTACGATGCGGGTTTGATTGAGGTCGGACGCGAACTATTCTGTAATAACTCGCGTCTAGATGACGCACTACGAACTTCCTGTCGGCCATCATCATTCATTACAACGCCAAAAGCCATCCTCAAAGCCGTCACCATATCCCGCCCGCCGTGTCCAAGACATCGGCATCCAGATGGGACGCGGGCGCGTCGCCGGTGCGCCATGGACGGGTTCGGCGCCTGATGGTGTCAGAACACCCCGGCCAAAATCGAGCAGAGCCTGCAGCACACCGTCGTCGCCTTTGCGGGCGTACTCCGCCGCCACCCAGCACGCCTCGGCCAAAGTCTCCACCACGGCGGCCGTCCTCTCCTCCACGGATTCACTCCAGAACTCGGCCTGCCATTTCTTAGACGTCCGTAACGGCAAGGCCACGGTCGCGATATCGTCGGTATCCAGCAACGGTAAGCGCGGCAGATATCTCCGAAGGAGCTCGGGCTTCCTCTTCCTCGCGGCCGTGTAAATGACCTTCAGGATCAGTGCCGGCCGCCGTTCGAGCACAGCGTCGATGAGCTCCAGGTCTTCGCGCTGACAGAAGTTGACTAGGCCCTCGCCAACGTTCACGTCAGAGTTAAAATTGTGTAAGATGGCATGCAATCGTCGAAACGCAGCCAATGAGGCCGCGGTGGCCTCGGAGGGGCTGGCGCGAAAACGTCGAAACCGGATTCCAGAACTTACGATAGGATAGTGAAGCCGGCGATAGAGACGGGCAGCGTTTCGAAGCGTCGGGGCAACGACAGGCGGCCGGGCAGTCCTCTCGTACGGGGTGGCAAACATGACGATTGCAAACTCGCGGAAACCTTTCTCGGCCTCGCGGCAGTTCCCTTTACTAAACACTTTCCCGGTCAGGTAGTGACCCCGGCACCAGCGTTGCTCTAACCCGGCCACCACCGCCGCAACCGGGGTTAAACCATTCTTATCCCTCGTTCCGGCGACGATGCTCGCGTTTAACCATGCATGCACGGTGGAGGCGGCGCTGCAGGGTCTTGTTCCCTGTACGAACTGCTAACGCAAACATGTCGCCCATGAACTCGCCGGGGAGGGCGTTACGAAGGTCGGAGTCGAACACGAAGTGAAGTTTAGCTACAAGCGCCGCACGCACGCCGGCCGCAAGCACGTCGGCGTCGAAGGCTTTTACGAGAATGGCAGCCCTGAAATGCAACAAATTCTCCACTGCCGGACCTGCAAAATCGCGGGAAGCATCGAGGGGTCCGGTGTCCAGACACTATCGCGCATCTCCTGCCGCAGTGAGTTCTCCATCATGGCAACCAAGATTAACGGGCACTTGGGAGGTCGCGACTCCAAATCTATCGCACACCTCACGCCTCCCACCCATTCCGCAAACGACGGACCCTCCTCGCAAGAATCCGCCGCCATAAGAAATTGGCGGTTTCGCTCCGCAATGTTATCGGTGGTCGCCTCCCTTGGAGGCCCATATGGCAGGAGGATTTTCAAGACACCATCGTCTTTCGTCTCGATCGCCGAGTGAACGGCATTGTAGAAAAGAGCAACGAGGCTCTCCTTGTATTCCTCCTGATTCCAGCCGTGACAATGGGCTGCGGTGAGGAGGACGAAGTAGGAGCACAGCCCGTAGCGATAATTGGACATATATAGGTCGGCATTGAACATCATGTTGCCGCACAAGATGACGGCCGCAGTCCAGTAGAAAATATCAAGCCTACAGCATACCGTTACTAGTCACAAGAACGTGTAGCAGGCAAAAGATATCGTACCTATCCAAAACTTCGTCCTTTTTTCTCCTTAAAGTGTCTGCGTAAAAAGGGAGAGGGGGGACCCAAGGCCTCGCTGGCAGGGACGCTCTCAAATTCTCCATCGCAAAGGAAAAGCCTTCGAACTTCAGCAGCCGGCTGGCGAGGCGGCAGAGCCCCCGGAGACGCCCGACGGTGTGCGGGTTGAGATGGACAGCCACCTGCCGGTGGATGTCGTATGGAAGGTCCAGGTAGTGGGTGGGCATGTTGGTTTGGGATGAGGGATTTTGACATCCATCCCATACAACTTCCATCCCTCCATCCTCCCATCCTGTGAAAGTATGGATGCATTCTTCAATCAGGACCAGCACGGATAATAGTCGCGCAGCTTGATCTTATTATTGAGTGGAGCTTGCATATGCTCGCCATTGGCGGGCATCGCAGGCGTACGAGAATATACTACAATGACTTCTCCATGAGCTCACCGTATGCATCCACATAGAATCCCTCACTCTTCACCTCCCAGCCCCAGCATTCAGACTCAACGTCCCACTCCGGCTCCAAGGCGTCCCACTCGTGACAGTACTCACACTCTACGGTGCCTATATGTCTGAGGTTCCCGCGTCTCCCACAAATCTCGCAGGTCCTAGAAGCCTCGACTCGTGCGTTTGCTTGCATAGAGGCGCTCAGAACCTGAAAGGCTGAGTCGTCCAGGCCCTCGACTGCCAGCAGACGGCCTTCGGAGAGTGCCTTGTAACGGCAAACCTGGGCCCTGTCCTCCACTGCACGCTCGCAGAGCCTCCAGATGACTCGCGCCCATCCACCATAGAAGTGGGGTATGTCTCGATTGAGGCCAAAAAGCTCTGGCGAAAAGGCCTTTCCAACCTTGGTTATTGAGTCGGAGGCGTTAGATGGGCTGAGGCAGCCCGGCTGCCAGAACGGCCTCTTAAAGCCCAACGCCTTCAGGAACTCGATCACGGGCCTGTATCGCTCATCGCCGCGCAACCAATCCATAAACCGGTAAGGAATGTTGGGGACCTCATCCTCCTTGTACCTTAGCGTGCCGTCCACAACCGCCAGTCTAACAAGATTGAGGAGGCAGTCCGGATCTTCGGGGCTAAAGGGGCGGGCGGCATCGCGAAAACCCTTCAGAAGATCCAGGCGGCACTTCCAGGGCGATTCGCAAGGGTTGTTCATGCTCGAGATCTGCGGGCAACGTGTAGTGAAACACGGACGCGTTGAGCTTGCTGAGCGTGGCGAGGTGGGCGTAGGAGGTGCATGCGTGGAAGAGGATCACAGCCCAAATCTCAGGCGGCAGGCGGTGGGTGAGCGGCTGCAGGGACGACGGCGACCTCTGGGACGGGGACAACCCTCCGCAGATCGTCACCACAGACCAAGGGATTGCCGGCGAGCGACATGGTATGGGGTCGCCGGATGCCACTAAAGAGTTCGGGCGGGACGTGCGAATGATGACAAGTAAGATCCCAATGCCAACTTACCCTTCCCGTCTGCACGTCTTCTCACTCAGCCAATCCACAAGGAAAAAAAGTACATCATTCATCAATCAGCGTCCGCAAAAGTTTATAAATAGGTATGTACAGATGATAACACCGTAAATCAACACTCTCGTCCTGTCAACTTATTTGACCTGCCGCCTGGGGAGGACCAACCCAGCCGCCTTGCACACTTTACAGGCGTCCCTCCTGACGCGATGCTCGCAAATGCCCTGGCCACCCAGCCCCAGATCTTTGCAGTCCACGCAGTAGTAGGGCTTCCGGTTGTGCTTGCACCTCTGACGAACTCGATCAACTACCGCCTTGAGCACCTTAAGCTTCCTCTTTCCTGAGGTCGGCTGCGTTGGAGTGTTGGCCGTCGAAGAGTTATTGGACGGCGAAGGGTCCGCGGTGCCAGGCGTAAGATGGTCTGCGTTGTCAGTCTGCGAAATATTTGCGTTGTCAGACGGTGACGAGTCAGCGTTGTCAGACGGCGAAACCAGTGCCTCGGCGCTAGTATCGACCGGCAAGCCTGCCTCGGAGGCCTTTCAACGATTGTCAGCAAACGATTGCGCTGGCAGCAACGAGCGCACCTTTCTCTTCAACGACGCAATCTCCTCCGCAGGGGACTTCAGATTCTCCTCCTTCGGTGGTGAGTTGTACGGCTCGGTCCTCCTCGCGACCGCCAACTCGGCCAGCTCGTGCAACGCGTTCCCTGATCCGCGGACCTCGGGCAAAGTCGCACCCACTGTAACACCCACCGGCGCGTTGCCACTTTCCGCCCTCGCAGGCGCCCCAGATCCGCCCTGCACCCCCGCCGGTGTGGTAGCTTTCTCATGCTCGCTAAATCCGCCCGTCGAGGCGGTTGGCAGTGTGTCACCGCCCACTCCCAGCGACTGCCCAGGTCCGCCTTGCGCAACGGCCGGCGGTTTCCCGCCATCCACCGCCATAGCTGCTCGCGTCCCACCCTCCACAGCCGGAGTCGCGCTATCCCGCCTGCCTCTCTCGCGCGGGCTACGTCTAACCGGAGCGCCAACCGCGCCCCCAACCAAGTTTAACGAGGTGCTTACCACCTTCTTCCTCGACGGCGGGGACCTCGTTGGCTTCAGGGAGGCCGTAGAGGTTGTCATGGTCAGCTTGAGCGCCGCTGGGGCGCCGCTCGAAGCAGCGTCCGGGCTTGTTGCCGGGGCGCCCGGTACAGCTCTCGCCGCGGTCGTGGCAGTGGTCGCAGGTGCATCGGAGCTTATTGCCGACATGATGGCGGACGACATGGGCGCAGGCGCGTTGGGCTTCGGCATCGCCGAGGAGCTCACCCCCTTCGAGGTAGGAGCCGTGGTCGTTGCCGAGGGTCCAGTGCTCGTGATCTCATCGGGCTTTGACGGTGGGAGGTCTCGCGGTAAGCTCGTCGCCGCGCCTGCCCAAGCTGCCTCTCCGGTGGTCCTCATCGCGCTATGCAGCTTCGGCTCGAATGACGTGCTGTTCGTCTCCGTGATGCTTGTACGTGGAGTGCTTGGTCCGAGTAGAGACTCGAGTGTGATGCCTGTCGTGGCAGCTGCTTTCCTGGCGTTGGGTCCCGTGCAATCGATGCCGCTTCCAAACGGACGGGACCACCAGCTAGTCGACGCATTCGCCGCGATGGACCCATTGCAGCTCCCAGCCGGCGGGTCGGGTGACATGCTTGTCGCCGCGTCGGAGACGGATACGTTCTCCCCGTTAGGCCCCATCATTGGCGACGTGTTCGTTGCCGCATCGGCTTTCATGACGCTTTCTCCCTTGACTCCCGGGGCACTTCCCAACCTTGGTGACATGACCGTTCCTACGTCGGCTTTCGTCACCTTTTCTCCCACAAAACCTAAATCACTCCCAAACATCAAGGCAGGCGAGGTGCTGGTCGCCGCGTCCGCTTTCGTGACAGTCTCCCCACTCCGTTCCCACAACCCTGGGCACGTTAATAACTTCAAGCCGGGCGACGCGCCGGTCGCCGCATCGTCCCTCCAGACGTTCTCTTGGCTCGATTCACGCAGCCGGCCTATTTCAGATGTCTGTTGATGCTGCTGGTGCGTCGAGTTGACTGCGGAGGGCGGTGCTAAGCGCCCGACGGGCGGGCCGGCCGTGATCGACCTCGATGCGGGCAGGATATCGAAGGTCCGGCGCATCGACGGGATCATAGGCGCGCGGGCCCCGAGGTCGATGCGCCAGCCGGGTTGGTACCCCGACAACCAGTCGACGAGTGGGTCGACGATTCGCGGGACGAGCTGATACGACGGCGGGCGGGGGCTCGGGGGAGCCGGTGCCATCATGGACCGCTTCTGCATCAGGGCATCGGCCGGCGCCATGGCTGGCTGCGCAGGGCCCGCAGGGGAGTCGAGGGCGGCGGTCAGCATTTCGGCGATTGAAAGAAAACAGACTGCCCACGAGGAGTGACGCGCAACCACAGCTCTGCGGCCTTGGCTGGGATCTCAGCGCCGGCCCCGACGCGACGGCAAGTCACTGGCCAACGCCGCCGACTGCCGAGGCACATTACGTCGTTTGCCGACTGCAAACGATGGCTCCGCTCAGATACCCACCTCATGGCTGCACCGGCCTCCCCGCCCTCCGGTGGTCAGTATGCGACCTCCCGAGCCGTTTTCTATCCTCCTGAAATGGTGCGTCAACTTCAATTTTCTCTTGTAATGATTGCTTTTGTTCTTACTATTATACTTTTTTACTTTTTCCTGGCTGAATTCCTCGGCCCGCAAGCGTAACTTCGCGTTGGTAGCTGGGCGATACGGCGAGATCCCCTAAAGGGGAATTTTCGCTAGACCGGTGCCCCAGCCCGTCCTCTTAAGCTATCACGGGCGGTCGTTGGGCATAATGTCACGAGAACCGCTAAGCTCTGACCACCAGCGTTAAAAGCCCTCGGCCGACAACCCCTTCAGCTGCCGCGAACACGCCGGCGGGCCTTTGCAACGTCGGCCGTGGCTGCCTAAGTTCTCGCTCTACTTCAACAAATGGCAAGTATAGACCTGAATTTACCATCGGAACGTGCCCGAAAGCTGACAGATATTGGGTAATAAGCCCTCTCATGTTCCTTTGTCATAAGAAACCACCTTACTAGCGCCATGCCTTCGGTCGTCGTCGTTGGCGGCGTTAGTTTCGATCGGGCAGCTCCTGCCTTATGTTACTGGACCATAACGTCAAGCCGCAAACGCGAACAGCTTGTCTTGATCTACGCATCATGGCGGTCATGGTGTATGATACCAGGTGAGGAGATGGGAAAGAGGTGCAGGATGAGAAGTTGGAGATGTGCGCGGACGCGTTGGTGGACGTTGTGGCGGAGACTGATGTGGCGTCGATGCATGCGGTTGCAGAGGCGACGGCGGGAGAGGTCGCGGTGTCGCCGGCTTTATGAGCAGCGAAGAGGTGCCGACGATAATCTACGCAACGATGCAACTCGATGGCGGCTTTTCTCGCGAAGGCACAGACGGAATCCTGGTGGACGCCGTGGAGAATGGCGACAACGTTTTGCTTAACTGCAGGGCGGCGCTGGACCGAATTTCTACATCCGCGCCATCGTGAGCGGCGACCCGCTGGCCAATGACGCCGCCGCACTCTTGCCTCCTCCCTGCCCTGGACACCGACTTCCTCGCGATGCATGCCGGCGGCCGGGACATCTGGAGCAAACTCGGCCACCACTACCTCTTCTGCAGGCTCGCCTCGTGATATAACAGGAAAGTTTGAACTCTCTTTTGGAACTATACATAGCGAGTCCTTTGATCGAAACAGCGCAAAGAACTGCAAATTAATTACAAAGAGTATTTTTGATCTAAAGATTGAACCAATACGTCGGTAATTCTCTTGCAGGTACGGCCATTAAAAAGGGCGTCTCAACCTAGTGCAGAGGTACGGTTAGCTCCGAAATGTAATATACGCGCAAGCAGTGAGCACAGCAAGGATGTCACGAGAAGGTCGATCAGGTCAGTAGCACCGCCATCGGATCGTTAAATGCATGGCGGGCAAGCCTCAAGAAACGAATATGCAGAATGGGTATCCAGAAACGAACTTCACAAGCCAGTCCGGCCGACGAGCGGTGGCTCAGACCAGTGGCACAGAATTACACCGACCAGAAC
>JADGJL010000110.1:0-41730 GCA_027600665.1 Irineochytrium annulatum | reverse complement strand
CATCGAATCTAGTCGTGATGAAGTAAACATTACATCTTAGAACGGGGAAGCAATCGGCTGGGTCAGTGACTGAATAATGCGACGCGGTCGGTTGAATCAGTAATTTATGCATTATGTTTTCAGATCCTTCGAGTTAGGAACTCAATGAGATGCAGAGAAGTGTACAGAAGAGCAATGGCAATGAACATTGTGATCATGCTATGAATAAATGCGTGAAGATGTGAAAATTGAGTGCTCTGTACTGCAGCGCTCTCCCTGACGTTTACCAACCCCTCCCGTCCTCGTTCCCAACGCTCCAGATGCTGTCCCCAGCCGCAGAAAATACCGGAGACAGCTGCCTCGGCCCGTGCGCCCTCGCGGCCGCGTGGCTCAAGGACCCAGCAGACCCCACGGACGGCGCCCCGAGCCTCATGCTCCCCATGCCCTCCATCAGCGACATGACGTCGAAACCTCCCCCGCGGGCCCAAGATTGGCGACCGATTGGCTTGAACTCGTCCTGGAACTCGTCTCGGCGTGGCGACGCGTCGTACAACTCGGGGACGGCCCACGACGGGAGCGCCGTGTGGAGATTGTCGGCGTAAGGGGACAGGTAGGACCCCCGCTGGGCACCACCCCGCTGGATGGGCGGCTGGGATTGCGTCTCGAGCTTCTTGCCGTAGGGCGACTCCGCTTTTGTCGCGTGGAGGGACTCGGCCGTTTTAGCGTAGAGGGTCTCGAGGTTTTTGGCGTAAAGAGACTCGGGGTTCTTCCCGTAAAGGTGTTCGGCGTTCTTCGCGTAAAGAGAGTCGAGGCTGTACTTGTAGGGCCACGCGTCGGCGTTCCCGAACCGCGCGTCGATCGTCAACGCGTCGGCCATCATCTGCTGCTGCGGCTGCTGCTGCTGCTGTAGCTCGAGCCTAGATGCACCCGTCATACCCGCCATCCCCGTCATGCCTGACAACATACCGCCCGCGTGCGTCCCGCCCAAGACATTGCGCTCACACGACTCCATGCCGAGATCCGTGAGTCCCATATGACCAACCCTAATCCTTCCTCTCCCGACAAAGTCCTCTAGAATCTCCGTATGTCCGTCGTGCACGAGCCTGAGAACATCGTTCACGATGATGACGACGAACTTGAGGAGCGAGTCCGGCGGGTTGAACCCGCGCCGGCGCCGCTTGCCCGCGCTGTGCTGCCTGAAGCAAGGTTGGATGGCTGTGCTCAGCAGCCAGTCGAGGATGTCGGAGGCGCGCGAGCCGTTGAACATGAGGAAGCCGGGGTTGACGGACCCGCCGATGGGGATGGGCGCCTTCATATGGAACGCCTACACGACAAACGAAACACGCGTCAGTACACGTCCAGAGACCACATCAAGGGTTATTGGCACATACCTTGCCCGCGAGCGCGTAGAAGAACCGATCGGGGTCCTCGCGCGTGTTGGCGACGGCCTCGGCGATGACCCGCGTGTAAAGCTGCTTGACCTGAGCGTTGGATAGGTTCGCGTCCTGGAGGTTGGGCGGCCCTACGAGGATCATCTTGTTGGCGGCATCGTAGCTCGGGTGGAGGGAGGGCGCGCGATAGTAGTACATCCTTCGTAAGGTTTGTTGAACAGACCGTAGGTGTCGGGGGCGGGTCGCGGTGTGAAAGGAGGCCGGGGAGGAGGGTGGTGCGTGAGGACTTGAGGGTAATCGTTCTGTCGCGTGTCGTTCGTCGAGGGCAAGCCCAGAGGATAGATCGACAAAGAGATTTCCTATTCGAATCGCAATAGGTGATGCGGATTTACTTGCACTTGGTCGCACTTCGTCAGCAGCCGCGATCGCTCATGCAACCGTGATCTCATTCGTGGTCCCGCAGAGGCTCGGAGGGAGACTCCGGAGCTAAGCTTGTTCTAATGAAAGCCAGTATTCAGACTCCACATTCAGAATTCTCCACAATTTCGCTTAGTTGCGTTCAGGCGAAGTTAAGTTGCCAGGAAAGGCTAGAAAGTAGAGCATAACTTGGAATAATATATATTTTTACAGATAGGAAATAAAAATTATTAGATTGTATATTGTGGTATTTGCGACCGAGCGCTTGCGACGCCGAGCACGGCACATGCCGCACGCTGTTGCGACAGCGGGAGCGAGACCACGATACGTCGGCGCCGACCATTACTCGTGCGTCCAAAAGCCCGAGTGTGTAGAGCCGACACGACCCGCGCATTAGGCTCCGTATCTGCCTGTAATGCCCCCACCCGTGGAACGGCCGCAACCGCGGGAGGCTCGGTTGGTCGAGCGCAGGACGATCTCCAGCCCCCTGACGTCGTGCGAGTGGAGGTGGACACTCAGCTGAGCGATGAGCTCGTAGCGAAGAACGTCAGAGAGGGAAGTGAGCATTGGGGAGCATATTTACGAAACTAGCAAGAGTAAATCGTTCTCATTCTGCGGATACGTTAACCAGATGTGGATGAGACGTATTACAACCTCATTCCGGATTAGAATGAACTCGGGCAGACTCCGCTTACTACACCTACCGAAAGTCAAATACTCTCTTGAATTCTCAAACCCTGAGGCTCTCACCTTCATTTGCATCATCTATTGATCACGCGACGCGTAAGCTATTTACGCGGAGTGGAGCTACTCATTTTAGACTTAGCAATGGAGCTAAAGCGAGAAAGTAACTTATGCTATTTGAATACGCTATCCTTAGGTATTTAAGATCCTGCCATCGTCCCTCAATCCACCTATCGACAACACCGTCTCAACAACGACAACATGCTCTTTAACCGCCTTTCTACCTTCGTCTTTGGCGCGACCCTCCTCGTCTCGGCTCAGGCTGTCCCAGTCGCCCAAGTCCTAGCGACCTCGCTGGTCGCCCCGCAGGCTTCCTCCGCCCCCGAGGCCTCACCGCTCACGCCCGGAGAGGTACCCCTCAACCACGAGGAGGAGCGCCAGGCCGCTCCGACCGCTCCTGAGCTCACCCCAATCGCGCCTGAGGCTACCCCTACGTCACCCGAGGCGAACACGCATGATGCCAACCCTGACGCCGCGCCTGAGGCCACGCCCGTCAATACGCACGATCCGCAGGAGGCCGAGGCCGAGGACGGCGTCGACGCCGCCGGCCAGAAGCAGCCCATCATCAAGAAGCAGCAGCCCGTCATCGTAAAGAAGCAGCCGCAGCAGAAGAAGTGCCACAAGGAGGGCGACAAGATCCGCATCCACGACAAGGACCGCGACAGGATCCGCGGCGACAGCGACTTCGGGGAGGGCTTCGGCAGTGACGGGTTCGGCGTCAACGTAAGTTCATGCGCGCCCCCGTTCTTCTTTCTTCGCATGTGTTAGATCTCGCTAACTAAGGGTACCCAGTCCCTCAGGCGACGTGGCGAGGACGATTGCGACGAGGGCGGCAAGGAAATCAAGATCCATAACAAGGATCGGCACCGCGAGAGGGGCGACAGGCGCTTCGGATTCGGCGGATTCTAGAAAGAGTTGATGTTAGTTTATCCAATAGTTTAGATACAGTTCGTATCAGAGGTTGCCTCGGATCCCTTGTGTGTTCCCTTTTTCAATTCCCTTCTAAGTTTTTCTTCTCAGTTTTTCTTCCATCAGACTTCGAAGGTCCCCTTTTGTCCAGTTGTTGTCTTAGTCGCTGATTTAGTCCGTCCTTGTAGTCCTGTATTGCTAGCTGGCGTGGTGTGGCGTCGATAGAAATATTATTATCATTCTTTCAGTCTGTGCGTATATTCTATTTGTACGTCGCCTTCCCGCAGGAGCTGGATTACATTTGAGTTGCGGTAAGAGCGCTCCCCAGCCTTTATCATGGAGAACCTGCGAAGTCTTCTTCCCTTCACGCAATAAACCGGACACGGATGTCCGATACAGTGCTTCTGCAGCCTGTCCTGTTCCAAGTTCGGATTTCAACCATCTCATAAGTCTTGCTTCGCTTAATGCGATGACTTGTTAGTAAGATAAGCCTCGTGGCGTACTCATGGGACATGTGGGCTACGTCGTTGTAGTGTAACTATCCATAAACAAACACTCTTTTTCCCCATGATGGCACCATCGTCGGCAACCGAGAAGCTGGATGTTCTAATATGATTTCGTTAACGCTTTCAGATCGAGAGCATTGCTTGATTTCAAAAGAAGCGTTCCTTCGGCTGAAGTACCATGGCGACCGACCACGACGAACAGTTTAGTTATTCGTTCGCATTTTGTTCTGGGACGATAGGTGGTAATCTCTGCCCGTCTGCATAAAATGTGAATGACTCGAAGCACCGTCAGTAAAAAGACCGTTGCTGTTTCCCAGCGATAGTCTCCAAGAGCGATGAACGGGATGTGGCGACCGCACTCCTACGACGTCTTCGCGGACCCGCTCCTGCAGCCCGTCGACGGGAGGGCCCGGAGCGACGTCCCGCATGAGAGCGCCGTGGTGGAGGTGGACGAGGACGAGAATTGGGAAGACGCCCGCGACGGCGACGAGGACGAGGAGTCGGACTTGGACTCGGACGACGAGATGGACGACGAGGAAGGGGACTACGACGAGGACCATGACTTGGATTTTGACCCGGAAGAGGACGAGCAAGTCTTCGATTACGATATGTTCCCTAGACCGTACTTGCCCCGCCGGCCGGTCCCTCGCTCGGTCGTGTCGGACGACGCCGGATCGGGGAACCGCAGCCGGTCGGATGCGGTGACGGACGATGGCGACGAGAACTGGACGGACGAAGAACACGACAGTGGCAGCGGGGACGGGGACTCGGCCGACTACGACTCGGACACGGAGACGTCCAGGCGCGCCGTAGCGTTATCCCGCGCGTTTGGTCACACGTGGGAGCCAATGCCGATGCCATGGCCCACCGCCATGCGCCTGGACCCTAACACGGACGGGGTCTTGGGTGATCATGATAACCTCGAGGATGAGGATGTCATGATGGATGGCGACATGGACGATGACGATGGCATCCGTGACGAGCGGTCGTGGAACGAGGAGGACGAGGACGATTTGGCGGTGTGGAGTGAGGACGAGCCAATGGCGCAGGAGGAGCATGGGAGGGCCGCGAAGACGGCGTTGGAGGAGCATACCATCGCGGCGGCGGAGCGGATTGTGGAGAGGCGGTCGGGGGCCAAGGCGCGGCGGAATTGGATGGTTGCTGCGGCTGTGAAGGAGCTGGTCAAGGCGGGGAAGCGCGAGGAGGCGCTTGGCGGGAGGTTGCCGGATCACCCCATGTGGTTCATTGGGTGGAAGCCGCCGGCGGAGCGGACGAAGAAGAGGAAGGTGCAGGGCAAAGCGCCGAAATTGGATAGGGAGACCGTGCTGGGGGCGTTAAAGGAGGCCAAGTCTTTGAAGATGGGTCAATGGCAATCCTCATGGGCGACGCCGGATTTGTACAGAAGGTATGATTTAACATTTCGTGTTCTGTCAGTTTCTTACTTCTCCCTTCGATAGCCCAACATCGATCAAAATCTCAGCCCTCGCGACACCCGACGCCCACTTCATGGCCACCGGCCCCGGCCTTCCCCTTCAATGGGCCCATTCCCCCTCCACCTCCACCCATTTCCAATGCGCCAACGGCCTCGCCCTCGGCGCCCGCACCTCCGTCGAGATCCTCCACCCCTTCATCGAATCCACCTCACTTGACGCCCCGCCCGAACGTCGCAACGTCCTCTTCCAGCGCCCGCTCACGTGCTACCGTCACGCCATCGTCGAAGGTGGCGCCAACCTCCTCGCGGACGTCATGCACGCCCACGTCCGCGCCGCCGTCGGCGGCCACGGAGTTGCAGTCTCACCCGACGTCTTCAGCACGACTGCCGTCTTCGCGGAGGAGGATAGGAGGTTCAGCAGGCTCGCGGCGAAGTGGATGCTGCCGATCGACCCGATCGCGTTCGAGGTTCGGCACGGGTATATGGCTGTGGGGAACCACGGGGCGCTGGCGGTTTATTGTGTCATGGAGAGCGAAGCGCCGAGGTGCATCTTGGCGGTGTCGGTCAGGTCCGAGATGTTCAACTCGTGCCAGGTGACGAAGAGGGAGGTCGTGAAGGGGGAGGACGTCGTACACGAATTTTCGCTGGTGGTGGCTAGGAACAAGGGATTTGTCGATGGTGAGTTGATCTGATGGGAGATATGCTTTTGCTATGGCAACGTTTACGCTTATTTATTGTTTCCTTCCTCAGTGTATCGCCTCAGCACCCATGCGAAGCCGGAGAAGGCTCCCATCGCCGGCCACCATCCCCAGCACGTCGAGCCGGTCGTCCTTGAGGCCAGCAAGGGCACATACAATCCCGCCAATGACGCCCGAATATCCCCGGACGGCCTGTATCTCGCCTCCGTGGGCGACAACGGGAACGTCTCCCTCGGTCGCATCCGGTACTATTCAAAGTGGGAGCCCGGGAGCGTCGTGAACAATGCTGGGGTGGCGAACGAGGCGCTTGACGAGGAGGGGGAGGATGAGGACACCTCGTTACCCATCCGTCGGTTTGATAAGTTGGAGAAGATTAGTTTTGGCAAGTGTTCGCTTCACGTACATTGGTATCTAATGTTATTGAAGCGAGCTTGTTCGAGGACAAGAACGAATACAGCCATCGTAGGGAGTTTAGGGCGGAGCGGATCACGTTCCAGTACCTGTCATGGTCGTGCAACTCGAAAATGTTTGCGGTCACATCCGACAACAATCCTTTGGTGTTGGTCTTTGACGTGAAGGATGGAGGCAGGCTTTTGTTCAAAATCGATGCAGGCGGTAGGATCTTGTATTGCTTGAAGTTATATCTAATAGCTCGGGTTCCGGTCTATAGCGCCGACGTTTGCTGTCGCTTTCCATCCCGCTATCGACACTCTGCTCGCCTTTGCAAATCGGTATGTTTGTTTTCGACTTCGTTCCAGTATACCCGTTCTCACCCGTTTGTGCAGAACGGACTTTGTTCAAATCGTCGACCTCGTCACCGTGCTCGAACAGACTGACACGTCGACCCCGTCGGAGGTGTGCCGGACCGTCCAGCCTCCACGGCAGCTTCTTCGACACGCGTACAAGCTCATGCTCCCAACTGTCCGCCACATGTCGTCTCGGGACATCTCCTGCGGTATCTGTGGGATTCAGTGGGCGGATGATGGCCGCCACTTGTATATCGCGACGCACCGACGGGTGGTGATGTGGCCTTGTCTCAAGGTCGTACCAGTGTTGCAGGAGGAGTGCCTTAGGGCGATGGAGGGCGGGAACGGGGGAGGTTGGAGGGCTGAGGACTGGCGAAGGGGCCTCAGCTGGGCGGGGCATGCATGACTTTGCAGTGCAAGAGCGCGGCCGAGTCTCGCTAGAACTAAGTAAATTATAGTAACATATACTTTATTACTGTCTTCCGCGATTTCTAGGCTGGTGCGATCTGTTGGGTTATATTGGGGTCACAACACGCCAGAAACGTGAGCGAGTACGTTAGAAGATTCCAAGACCCCTAGGGCGATACCCACCCACTCCACCGTCACGCCTGGCCTCAAACGCCGTCCCCGAACTACCGCCGACACTCCTCGCTGGTGCCGGAGCTGATCACCGCTTTCTTAACTGCCGGAGTGTGATTCTGCCGCCTGCATTGGCATTGTCGCCTGCACCAGCCCGCGCCCCTTGGCCACCCGGAACATCTCGACTGACTTGGATTAGACCACGGCGCCGGCCGCCATGCTGACGAAGGGCTTCTCGTCCACGCTTCGGATCGTCCTGGACGGGCCATCCTCGGCGGCCGGGGGGGGCTCGGACCGCATCGAGCTGCCAGACGTCGCTGTCTCCGGGCACGTCTCCGGCCGCCAGTCGTCTCCGACGCCGCCGACCTCCGTCACGGCCTCAGCCAGCTCCGGAGCATCCTACAAGTCGTCGCAGCTCTCGACATCCGCCCCCTCGAGCCCGATGCTGCGATCGTGGGGCAGCTCGTCCAGTCTCTCGATACTTAACAGCCTTCACAACCGATCAGAGAGCCCGTCGGTACGCCCGGCGCCTCCGACACCGCCGATGGTCGTCATCACGGGCCGCGTGATCCTGACGCTGCCGAAACACCTCTCACATGCACAGGAGCTGTCGATCACGCTCACGGGCAAGCTGTCGGTCTATGTCGCCAGCGTCATGCATTGGGTAAACCCGGACGTTGGCGGCGTGCAGCCCGTCAACAGGAACCTGATCGAACGGACGCTCGTGCTCTGGACGCGGGCGCCGGGCGACCCCGTGGATCTGGCCGCGGGTGAACACGAGTGGTCGTTCGCCTTGCCCGTGCCGGCGTACCTACCGCCGTCCGTCGAGCTCAATCACGGGAAGGTGGAGTACACGTTGAAGGCGCGGATGGCGAGGCGGTCCGCGTTGCTGTCGGACATCGTGTCACCCGCGCCGCCGCTGAAGGTGGTGAGGACGCGGCCGAGGCTGGCGGGCGGGAAGGCGGGGCAGAGTTCAATGAGCGGGAACGTGGGGTCGCCTTACGCGTCGCCGCCGTCGTCGTTGAACTCGATCACGGTGCCGCCGGCTTACCCGTTGCTTGGGTTCAAGGAGGTCGTGTTGAAGGACCCGAACTCGTTTTACAGGGTGAAGGTGGTCATGCCGGAGGTGGTGTTCATGGGGGATCCGAGCGTCCGAATCATCCTGGAGGTGGGGGCGCTATCGAGGGACAACATCGGCTGCATCGCAGGAGTGAAGGTGTTTTTCAAGGAGAAGCGATCATATAGGTGCGACTTTACTTGGCGCTACAAATGTGTACTTACACTAATCTTGTGAATGCAGCTGCGGAATTGCTGGGCAAAATACTATGTTTAAAGAGGAGTCACCGCTCGGCAAGGGCGTGAAGCACCGGATTGACGACAGGGTTTCGGAGCAACAGCGGATAACGACCATGTCGAACCTCCAGCTTCACGCCGAGATGAACTTCCCCCTCGCAACACAAGTTAATCCCATACCAACCCCCACTCGCCTGAACGTGACCGTACCGATTGCGAGCGACGTGAACGCGACCTTCGCCCACCCCGACCTTCGGGTTTCGCATCGCCTCGTCATCAGGCTTGACATGAACATGAACGTGTGGGGCGCGGACCCACACATCCTCTTCGACATCCCCGTCATCGTCGTCGCACCCGCTTCAAAAGTCCGCAGAGGAAGCTTCATGGATACCCACCTGCCGTCACCGATGAAGTCCGACGACGGCCTCGCCTACTCGGTCAGATCAAAATCGCCGCACCCAGCCGAGATGCCGGCACTCATCAGCATGCTTGGAGGTGGCGGGGGGAGGGGGGGCTCGTACACTTTCAATGCGAGCGAGGTGGCGGCCGTTGATCGGCCGCTACCGCCACCACCACCATTATCCGTCATGCAGCAACTCGTGCCGGCTAAAGTGGACCTTCGCCAGCTCCAAAGGATGGTCGTAGCGGCGACGGCGGGTTACACTGCGGACCACGCCTTCCGCAACGACGACCGGTTCGAGGACGTCATCGGGGTTGACCGCGGGAGGTCTCCTGCGGTGGCGGCTGAACGCTTGCCGACCGCTGCACAAGGCCTGGTGCCGTCGTCAGTCGTCGATGAGATCCGGGCTTCGCTAAAGACGGAGGGCGACCTGCGCGAGTTCCGGCGGCAGCTGAAGGAGGAGGCGGAGAGGGTGGCGCTGAAAAGGATCGGGACAAAGAGGGGTCGGTCGGCGACCGGCGGCTCGGCGAGCGGCGGTATCGGCAGCGCGACCGGGGTTCTGGACATGATGATCGCGTCGGCGGAGGAGGCGATTGAGGAGCCGACAACGCGGTGGGATGTGCCCGTTCCAAGCTTGACCAGCAAGAGCATGATGATGGCGTCCGGGGGATCGACGCCGGAGCCACAGGTTGCGCCGCTGACGCCGCCGGCCGAGGAGGACGCGGGGGATATCGCGATCGCTCCTGCGGCCGAACCGTCGAGGGATACCTTAAAGCGGAATCCATCGCGGACACAGCAGATTTTCTCGAAGTCGACGTTCCCCTTGACGCTGAAGCCACCAACACCGACGAACGTCACCGCAACGACCACCCTCCCGACCACAGCTTCCACAGCGCCCGTCAACCCGGTTGCCGCGAATCTGCAGATGACCCTGCACCCTCCGGCCGCGAACCACTTCACAGCGGCATCTCCGGCGAGCCCGGCGACGTCGGCGACGCTCTTGATGATGCGCGGCGGCGGCGGGTCCAACGGCCCGCGGCGATCAACGGACTCGAATCGGCCACACACGGCCTTGGGCTTCCACCACCAACCACAAGCCTCGCACTCGAGCTCGATCCTCTCGACGGTCACCCACAAGGCATCCGACTTCCTCCGCGGCCGACAGGGCAAGGTTCACAGTCCGACCCGCGCTCCGCTCGACCCCCAGCAGCAGGTCCCACCCCAATTGATGGCGGGCGCGGCGCTGGCTCCCGGCGGTGGCGGCGTGGTCCGGATCCCGTCGCCACGGCCGTCGTTCGAGTTCCGTCTACCGACGTCCTCCTCATCGTCGGTCGCCGGGACGCCTATGACCCGGGGTGGATCGTCGTCGGGCGGGTTTGCGGCGGCAGGACGCGTGCCCAACCCGCTGTTGCCGCCTAGCCCAAGGAGCCCGAGCGCGCCCGGCCGGAGATCGGTCGAGAGTGGCAGGGGCAGGAAGTCGAGTGACGGCCAAGGCGGGAGGAAGTCGCTGGAGAATCAGGGACGGAAGTCGTTTGAGAGCGGGAGGAAGTCACTGGAGGGACGGAGATCGGCCGAGGGGCGGAGGCCACATATGGACGAGATTGTGCCACCGATGCCGACGTTCACCAAGGGGTGGGGTTGGAAGAAGAAGGAGGTTGAGGCGGTGGCTCCGGCAGCGGAAGAGGAGGTTGTCCGGAAGGAGGTGGAGGTGAAGGCAGCAAGTATCACGCCGGATGTAGATGTTGATGAAGAGGAGGAGCCCGAAGGCGAGTGGAATCTTGTTGATGGTGTATATGAGTTTACGGACTAGAGTTGATTGAATATACGAGAACGTCATATCCACGAAATGCTCAATGTCGCGGCCGGCTACAACGTGTTGAGGAGGAGAAGGAGGAGACGGTGGAGGGCGATGAGTAGCGGGTGCTGTTATCAGCAAACTGCTCACGAGACGGACGCGACGCCGGCGCCGGGAACGGCGTTGGCTGGAGATGGCCTTTGATCACGTGTCCAAAGGTTATTACTGAGAGAACTTGCCATACAAGCCACCACCAGAGGAGTCTGAAATTCTATCACATCAGTTTATGCCTCAAGCATACCGCCCTCTCCCCCCCTTCCCACCACAGGAAAGTGTACTCGAGGGCCCGTCACGTCTCCCAACGTCAGCTGATCTGATCACCTGACACCCTCTCCCTTCTTCGTGCGAATTGCATACTTTGGATTCGCGGCGTAAACATGGCGGCCCAATTCTGACTGTGGTCGCCAACACCCAGCACTGAGTGGAGAGGAAAGACGCGACCGAGCCGACTGGAGGATCCGCGCTCGTTGTGCCGAGGGTATCCCGGTGGCCACTTCCGTGAGAAAGAAAGGATTTACGCGCGTGTTGACCGGGGAATTGACACATCAACAAACCCCGCGACTAGCCTGCAGGGGTTTCTCCATCGCGCCAACACGCCCACAGCTCCTCGATCGTCCGCTCCGACTTCCCTCCGAGATGATGCAGACCATAAGCCCCGGGCGCCACTCCCACGCCGACGATCGCCTCTGCCACGTCTGCGGCGACTGCTTCCCCAAGAACTCCTTACCAATCCACCAGAAGTCGTAAGTAGTACCTCCTGTCCCCCTGCGGTCCCACGCCCCTGGGACTTCATCCTCACCACCATTCCCTTCTCTACAGATGTGTCCGGCGGAACATCAAGCGCCTCTCCCCGACCCGGCGCTCGGCCATGAACCTCGCGTCGACAACGATCGGCGCTGACCGCATCCAACCCTTCCGCAGCATCAACAGCCTCAACTCGTTCACCAATACATCCTCATCATCATCAACGCAGCTGTCGTCGTCCACCTACTCCCGGTCGGGATCGCAGACGCTGGCCAGGCGGTCGTTGAGCGACGTGCCCACGCAGCCGGGATCCGATCGCGAACGCGAACGCGAACGGGAACGGGAGCGTGATCGTGATCCCGACCGCGGGGAATACCAGGACTCGCATCATCATCATCATTCGTCCACCTCGTTCTCATCCGGCCCGCCGCAGCAGAACGCCATCCACGCGCGAACGTCAGATGCCGCCGCGGAGCACTCGACGACGTTGTCGCCGAGGCGGGTGATCCGGCGGACGGTAAAGGACGGCGGCGCTGTGACGTCGTCGAACCGCACGGGGATGGGCAACGGCGTCCGGGCCAGCAATGTCGGGGCCGACGCGTTCGACGATGATGGTGGCGGCGGCGGCAGGAATAATCGTCGTGGTAGCCCCGACCGGGGAGCAGGAGCGGCGAGGAGGTCTTCGCGGCAGCCGCCGCAGGAGCCGGAGGAGGGGAAGTATGATCACTGGAATGAAGAGGATACGCGCGGGAACCGGAACGGTTTCAAGTCGTCCTCGTTGAGGAAGCTGCCGAATGAGCGGGCCCGCGAGGAGACGGAGGAAGAGGAGGAGGAGGAGGAGGATGTGAGACGAGGGGATGAGGGGGAGTTGCCGGGACCGGCAGGTTACTCATTGGACAATCTGGAGGATGGCATCGTGGACGTGGACGAGTCCGATCGGATACCGTGCCCGAATTGTGGAAGGAAGTTTGCAGGGGAGGAGAGGCTGGTGAGCTTGTGACAGCGAAGAGCTGTTTTCGCACACCAGGAGCTGCCGCTAAATGGAGTTTCCAACTAGGAAAAGCACGTTGTCGCTTGCTCAAAAGCCACTTCAAAGAGAAAGGTTTTCGACGCGACAAAGGCCAGGGTCAGAGGTACCGAGCTGGAGCAGTATGTGATGAGGAAAGGGCACGGTTCAGAGCAGCCCTCGAAGCAGAAGGTGAGATTTGTTTATGGCCACCTGCAGAGCTGACTTGAAAGTTTCAGAAACAAAATGCAGAAAAAACGCCGGCCAAACCGAAGAAGGCCGGCTGGCGCGTCAAGCACGAGAACTTTATCAAGATGGTCCGCTCGAACCGCAACGCCGACAGCGGCTCGAACGAGCCCGCGCCCACGTACGAGCCCGACCCGGACTTGGTCCAGTGCCAGCACTGCTCGCGTTTCTTCAACGAGTCCGCCGCAGAGCGACACATCCCCATCTGCGCCAACACAAGGCATAAGCCTAAAGCGAAGTCGGCCGTCGGGCTGCAGAACGCAAAGGACATCGTAGCAGGGGCCCCGGATGAGGCATTGAGGAAAAGAATGTCGTTTAAACCGCCGCCGCCAAAGACCAAAGCGAAAAAATAGCTGTTTCTTTTTTTTTATTTTGCTTGGCAGAAACTTGACGATATGTATATTTAATGAAGTAGCAATTAATAAACAAAGGCGCCAAACTCAGCAGAATAATTGTTCATGGACGCTTTAATCAGCATTTACGGACAGAAATTTGAACCTGTCAGGAGGACTTCTTCGTGTCGTTCGCGCTCGATGACGGCCTCGTGTGGCGCGCATGCATTCCCATCTTCACCTCCACCCACCGGCGAACTGTAGCGATGTGCTTCCTCTCCACCACCCTGAACATCCCCAGCCCGACCACCATCGCCACGAACCTCGGGAGCGACTGCCCTCCCCACACGGCAAAGCCAACCGCGGCCACGCTCCCAACCCACAACGACACGGTCCTGACGCCCATCAGAATCCTCGGCTCCATCGCCGCCTCCCTCGTCCAGTTCAAGATCAGCGCCCAAACCAACATCAGGACCCGCGCGCCAACAACCCACCACCTGGCCGAGCTCACCACCCTCCCGAACAGCTCGTCAGACGTCATCGCGCTGTCCATCCCGACCATCCCGATTTTGAAGCCCCTCTTCGTCTCATAAACCCCGACCTCGCCCGCGTCGCTCAACAGCTTCCCTATCACCGTCACGCCCTTCTCCCCAACCACGGCCCCCTCGTACCGAACCCGGATGTCGCCCGCCTCGCACGTGCTGAAGAAGTCCCCCAGCTGGATGTCGAGCGATCCCTCAAGCACGCGACCGGCGAGCTTCAGGAGCTGCTCGATGGCGCCCCGCTCGTACTTTGACACAAAGTACCCGTCGCCGACGTATCTGAACCTCCCGGCCTCCGGGCTGGCCGCGAAGGACTGCCCGAACGCCTCCAGAGCGGAGTGATCGAATCGCTTCCGAGTCACCATGGGCCCCGCCGACGTCAGCACGTCCGAACCCACCAGGAAATCCCCGACCCTCGCCGCCTCGGCCGTGTGGCTCATCGAGGGGAACGGGTCCCTCAGCGGGTTGTGATGGGCGGCCGGCTGATCAAAGAACAGGGAGTTGATCGTGTAAGGGCTCCAACCCTTCGTGTAGTAGTACCGCCTGGTCGTCTCCCTGTGCTCCTCCCCGTCCGAGTCGGTCCAGGTGTGGGTCTCGTCCGTGTGGTGCTCGGACCACTGGCAGTACTCGGTCGACCGGCGCACGCGAAGGGCCCCCGGGAAGTCGAGGTTGAAGTCCAAGTCCGAGATCGGCGAGGGCTCGACGTGCTTGGAGGAGATCTGGACGAGGTGGTTGACGAGCGGGACGAGGGCGGAACGGTCCGTGATGCGATCGTCCGGGATGGGCTCGAGGATCTGTTGCATGGATCAGCAAAGAGATATAGAAAAGGGAGCCTGCAAGGGAAAAGAAATAGATTCAAACCTCCTTCGCCTCTTTTATCCCGAGCTGAGTCTCCTTGTGGATGTGCTCGTGGTAGCCGAGGAAGACGACTGGCGCCAGGGCCAGCAGCGCCAGGACGGTGTTGCCGACCCAGTTCGGGCACTGGGACGAGTGGGACAGCCGAACGGTGCGCCCGGTGCGGAATGACATTGCTGCGATGACGGCGGTGGGGGAGTGGCAACGAGGCGTGCTTCTTGAGGTAGCGACTTACACGTCAGATTTACAAGCCTCCGTCGATACTGGTCTCATTGCTCCACGTTTACAAATAATAATAACATAGGGAACAACGACGCCCTCGACACCGTCAACTCGTCGTTCATGGCCCCAGACCCGGAGAAGACGCCTCGCGCTGGCATTCACAGCCCGTCAGGATGGACGACAAACTCGACGGATGTTGTTGAGTAAATCAGGCCGACAGGTGGTCGAAGCGAACTCAGGGTTGATCGGAGTTCGGGCTTGTGAAGGCAAGGGAGGGTGGTCGTAAAGGAAGGCGTATGTTCGTGAAGGCTTAAGCGACTGCATCGTCGCACATCCTACTTTGGCAACCTCCGTTTTTCATGCGAGTCACTCTGCTTTTTCCTTCCTGTTCGGCCAGCCAAAATCACGACCAGCGTAAACCGTCAGGGCCCATCGACCTTTGCAAGGATCGCAGTGAAAGGCTGTTTTGACGGGCACAACTGCCACTTCCACACCGTGCCAAGCCGCGAGGTTGTCGAAATCACTGAAAAGAAATGGATGAGCCTGATGCAGCCGCAATCCCCCCAGCGGACGCGGCGCCGACCACTTCCGGGGACGGGGATGCGGACGTCGTGATGGCGAGCGCGGATGCACCGGAGACCACCGGCGAGCAGGCCACGGGGCCGTCCGATCAAGGTCCGGCCGCTGCTGCCCCCCCCACTCTCTCGCGCAAGGCCCAAAAGCGCCAGCGTCGCCAGGCCGAGTTCGACGCCCACCGCGAGGAGTTCAAGAAGGCCCGGAAGGAGAAACGCGTCCAGCTGAAACAGCGCCGGCGCGAGGAGCGGGAGAAGCAGATCGAGGAAGGCACCTACGTCCCACCTGAGAGGAAGAAGGGACCGCCCGTGGGACAGGCGGGGTCGGGCGTGCGCGTGGTGCTCGACATGGACTTTGATGACAAGATGTCGGAGAAGGACATGGAGAGCGCGGCCGCCCAGGTCGCGAGGTGTTATTCTGTCAACAGGGCGGCGAAGAAGACGGTCGATCTCGTCGCGGCGGCTTGCGGGCCGAAGATGACGGCGGCGCTGAGCAAGCGGGTCCCGGACTGGACGAAGTGGAAGAACTTCATATCCTTTGACGAGCGGCAGTATCATCAAATGAACGAGAAGGATGATATCATCTACCTGTCCGCGGACTCGCCCGACGTGCTGGAGAGGTTGGAACCTGGCAAATCGTACATTATTGGGGGCCTTGTCGACCACAACAAGCATAAGGTGTGTGGTGTTTGCATGCGAGACCTCGGAATTTGTGTGCTGACTGCGGTTTTTAGGGATTGTGCCAGGACCGGGCAATGAAGCTGGGCATCAAGACCGCTCGCCTTCCAATCTCCGAGTTCATCGTCTTGGCGTCTCGCAAAGTCCTCACGATCAATCAAGGTAAAACAGTCGTCCCACGCACTTGCCCACATCCCTGACTCTTTCCACTGCTAGTGCTCGAGATCATGCTGAAGTATCTCGATATGGAAAGCTGGCGGGGTGCCTTCATGGAGACGATCCCCCAGCGCAAGCTGCAGCCGAAGGTCGTGAAGCCCGCCGGGAAAGACCCGGAAGGCGGGGCCGCGGAGGATGAGGAGGATGCGGATGCGGATGTGGATGCGGACGGAGAACACGCGAGTGAGGACGAGGAGAACAACGACGAATTTTTCCAGGAGGCCAACGAGACCCTGGCGGAGCACGCTGCGGGCGATGAGGCGGACCAAGCCGGCTCTGCGACGAAGGCGGATTCAGCGGAGGCGGGGGAGCCGCATGGTGGAGCGACGTCGGTGGCGGTCGTCCAGCCTGCGGCGGGGGACCGCAGAGCGGCCGCCCCTTCCAGCGACGACGATGAGCCGCTCTTCGTGCCCGCGAGAGTCCAGCAAGGCTCCGACAGGAGGGATCGCGGTCGTGGTGGCTACAGGGATCATGGCGACCGAGACCGTGGTTCTAACGGGGCTGGACATGGAGGGGCGAATGGATGTCCCGAGGGGCCGATGGGGCCTCCGGCGATTATGCAACCGAGGAGCATCAAGAGGAAGATCATGAGCATGGAGGATTGAGGGAGGTGCGCTCATGTGAATCGATGTCCAGAGTAAGGGAGTCGGATTGGATGTGAGCGAGGTGCTCAAGGTCGTGCTGAATAGGGGTTTAATTCTTCTCGTTATCCAAGTATTTACACAGCGAAATGTAGAAAGTTTCTTTCTTATATTAATACCAAGCCTATTGGGAGCGAGTGGAATACGGGAACGGACGTCGTAGTCCGATTGTCATGCCTCCTTTTACATCACCCTGTCGGCATTTGCAGATGGAGTAAAAATGCGGGCATAGTGACCATGAAAGAGAGATTAAGTATGTGATATTTCAACGTAAAACACAAAGTACAGATGAAAAGACCAGGAACCATCAGCGAAGAAGAAGGAGACGGGGTGACGACAAGGAGGAGGACATGATCTGCTTACAGCAATGCGCACAGCAAGCAAGTGGCAACGACTAGCAAAGGCATAGGTGTTGGTTCAGTAAAAGTAACAACTACAGCTCAAGCAAGAAAGAATGCATGTGAACCGAAGTGTCCCCCTTACGAATACGAAATTGAGAAGGATATATCAAGCCAAGATAAAGTTGACGCGAATACAAGCCAAAGGTCTCCCGTCCGCCATAAAGCCATCAACCTTTATCGCATACCGTCCCTTTTGTAAGCACAAATAGTCAGTATGAAATGTTACAACGATAAAATAAGCTCCAAAAAAGAAAAAGAAAAGAGGTTCAGAGTCGGCATGGCGCCGCTCTGCATCAGCTCACCGGCGGCGTCTCCCTCGGCACATCCTCCGAATGGCTCTCGTTCTTCTTCCCGGCCTCAATGGGACACTCCTGCCCCGCCCTCGGCGCGTTCTCGCACACATCCATCCTCTGATCCATGATCGTCACAAAGCCGATCTTGACGTTCACGTCCGCGTACGCGCCCTCCGTCACGTCCTCCCTCAGCGTGCCCTTGACGTAGACGCTCAGAGGCTTGTTGCGGACCGGCGGATCGGGAACGAGGCGGAGGAGCGTCGGCTGGAAGATGTCGCGAGGTGTCCCGCAGGAGATGATGGAGGAGGGGACAGAGGAGAGGATGAGGGAGTTGTCGTCGGGTGAGCTGGTTGACCCTTGGTGGGAAAGAAGCGGAAGGGAGAGATTGACGGCGATGGGGTCGAGACGACGACCGGGGTGGGAAGCATCGTCTGTTGTTGGGGCGGCAGGGGCGGAGGATGCCGCGATCGCGAGGAGTGCGACGAAGCTGAGCGCGATCATCACCAACTACTTGTCCGCCAAGCTGGACTTCGAACCACGATTTTCTTTGCTACAGATAATACTACACGTTGTCCCGCCAAACTCACCGTGATATCTCCTAGAAAATTTATAAAATTGACGATATAATTCCATCGTAATGTAAGAACCTGCTTGACAGCATACTGGTAGACCACTGCTTGAAGATAAAGACGCACTCCTCTACAAGCCGACTACGGCTGCCTGCAATGAAGTACGATGCCCACAAGCAGAAGGCCGCCCGGTTGTGGAAGAAGAAGAATGCGGCTGCTCTCGCTGATCCCAACTCGGCCGCATCGAAGAAGTTCGCACGCCGGAAACCGCCTGGCACCGACTCGGCCACCAACGCCGACTCGCTGCCACCCGACGATGATGACCTCGACGACAACGAGGTCGACGGGGACGGGGACGAGGACGGATCAGACGATGACAACGGCGATGCCGAATCGGGCGGCGCGAAGGCTCCGACCCGGCCGCGGCAGTCGAAGTCCAACCTCCCGAGCAATGCCTTCCGCTATGCCGACGACGACGATGCCCCCAAGCAGCGCGACCTCCGGATCGACCCTTTGACACCTGAGGAGGAGGAGCAGGCTGCGCTGGAGGAGCTCGAGCGGCAAGAAGAGGAACGGCTAAAGCGGGCCGTCGTCGAGCGGGTGCGGCAAGAGGAGATGTTGAGGGACCCGAGCAAGGAGCTGATGGACCGATCGGGGCCGGAGTGGCTTCTGGGGAAGGGCGCAGAGGGGACAGAGAAGGGTGCGGATGGGGCCGGAGGCGATGGGTTCGCTTACATGAAGTGGGATGGCAAGCCCGAGGATTACTGGAGGGTTAGGGCGAATGGGACCACTGGTGTGAGGATGGAGGCGAATTCGCCCGGAGGAAAGAAGAAAGAGGCTATGGGTGATAGCGAGCCGGGGGCTGTAAGGGTCGTGAAGCTTGTGAAAGAGCATACGGTCAAGGAATCGCGGGGGGGAGGCAAGGGAAAGCCCGCAAGGTCGGAAAGGGAGGAGATGAATGACCTCGATGGCTTGTTGACAGGTGACAGCCGAAATGGTAATGTAGCATATTTCTTGCTTCAAGCATTTTTGTTCCTTGAAGCGATCGTCTGTTTAGTACGCATTCTGTCGGGACGCTTTGTGACTAACGCTGTACATAAGCCCCAACACTGGCAGCAAAAGTGCCGATGTCGATGGTTGCACCCACGATCAAGGCTACGGCCAGTTCGACGAGGGATGAACAGGACGATCTCGACGAATTGGATGCTCTGCTTGCGTAGCTCATGTCGGAGGCGTTGCATCTTGCCCAGCACTTCGGCGAGGCTGGTCGCCACTCGGTAAAAGGCACCAGCCGATTCGTTGCGCGGCTTTGTTAATAAAAATAGAAAGTTCCTCCCTTTCATTACCTCTTTTACCACCCTTAAAGAAAGCGACATCCTGGCAATTGAAACGGAGGATGCGGCCAACTCGGTGCATGCTGTACTGATTTATCTCGCTTGAGACACAAACGGCGAGGTTGGAACACGGAGCATCGTGAATGGCCGCTGCAGCATCAAGGAGCCTCACATGCAACCGGATGATACACTTTCCCGCGCTTAACATCTCTGCAGAGAAGCAGCCGACTGGCCAACTGACCAGGCCGACCAGTTGATCAGGAGCTCGGCCCTGACCGGAATCTCCCTCCAAGCCGAGGATGAGCGACTGCTACCGCGCCGCCGCGCTGATGTCCGGCTGGGGCGCCCCCCCGATACCAGGCTTCCCGTCGACCACGACATGGGAGTGCTGCTCGCCGGGGGTTGCGCCATACATCACCTGCGATGAAACGGGGACCATCACGGCGTTGGATCTCTCTGGCGTCGGATGGACAGGGACGGTCGCCGACAGCGTGTCGGCTCTCCCGGGCTTGCTGAGGCTGGATCTCAGCAGGAACAGACTCTCGGGCTTGCTCCCCGCAGGAATATTTGGCATGACGTCCCTAATGTTCCTGAACGTGAGCGGGAACATGTTGGCGGGCGTCGATGATATGGACATGTCCTACATTGGGACCGTGGACGTGTCGGGAAACCTGCCGTCGTTGGCCGAGTCGTTGAAGGCCGCGACGGGCGTCACGATGTAAGTTTACTCCGCCGTTCTTGTTTATGTTCCTAGTTCCATTTTATTTACGAGTTCCTTCAGCATCAACACGCCTGTCGGCCCGGCTGTCACTTCCTCCTCCGTGGCTGCAATGGCATCTACCCTCCCCTCCGCTAGCATCAGACCCATCCCGCCTCAGATGATGACAGTTTCCATCCCACCAACCACCTCCACCACCACTGCCGTCCCAGTGGTGATGATCGCCCCAACCCAGATGATCGCCACTCCAAGCACAACGTCCCCTGCATCCCCCCTATCCCCAGGACTCCCGACGAAAACCCTCCTTGCCATCATTATCCCCCTCGCCGTCCTCCTCCTCGCCCTCCTCGCGCTCCTAACCATCTGCCTCGTCCGTCGCGCCCGCGCCCGCGCCGACCGTGATCGCTGGGCCCGGAACTGGGATCGCCTCGCTGGCGCCGAGTCCGCAAGCGCCGGGTCCGCATCACCCATGATTCAGGTGGACTCCCCGCCGCCCGCGTACGAGACCGACGACGACGCAGCGGTGTTCGGGACGGAGACAGAGCCCCCGGCCCCGTCGCTCCGCATCGACACGACATACTCGACCCTCCACCGATCCGACGCAGGGCGCAAGCCGCCGCTGCCCATCCCGCGTCACCTGAACCTGAACCGGAGCGACACGCGATCGTCCGCTGGCGGATCGTCGTCGTCGCTCGCCAGGTCGAACACGGACGCCAGCGCCTCGTCAGCGCCGTCGGAGGTCCGGGAGTGGGACGTGCGGCGCGTGTGCGGGTGGCTCCGGAGCACGGGGTTCGACGACGCCGTCGTCGATGTTTTCAGGAAGAAGGGGGTGGACGGGTCGAAGATCGGGTATCTGACGGCGGAGACGCTAAAGACTGAGCTGGGGATCAGGGAGCTGGGGGTTAGGATCAGGATCGTGGACGCCATAAGGGATTTGAATTAAGGATCATTTGGAGAGGGGTTTGGAAGATAGGACCGTCTTCCGACGATTTTATTTGCTTGGAAGCTTTTGCTGGCATATTTTGCCTGGCGGGCTGGCTCCCACCTCGCACAAATATCGCTGCCTTAGATTGACGTTTACACCCACCTTTGGATTCTCGTGTATATTTGCATCATATTGTATTGGTATTCCACATTAAAATAACAGACATTACTCCTTGGTATAGCGTGCTTATTTTCCGTGCATTGTAAGGCGGCGACAAGAGGCTTCGCTTCGCCGCTTTGAACTGACCTCCGTTCATAAATCTTGATGCTAGCAAGAGCGGGATTGATCATAGCATCATAATTTGCCCACGGCAGTGGAAGCTGGTGTGGAATTTAATTCATATACATTGTGCGTAAGAAAAACATGTCTAGCAGTAGCTTTCGGCTAAATTCAGGCACAGAACAGCGACTCAACAACAAATCAAACGCAGACATATGTTGATGATGTTTATTCAGTACGGGTGGGAGCAGAAATCATAGAAAAAAAATATAAAACTGGTAACCATTCTATCTGACCAAAAGGTCGCAATTTAAGGGGAACATCACAGCTTGCACAAATCTCCAATCCACGCCTTCGGCGTCTTTATCCCCTCGCCAGCCTTTACAACCTCCCGCTCAACCCACTTGGCGGCCTCGCACAGCCTCCCCTCGGCCCACCACTCCGCCATGAACTGCACCCCGACTGGCATTCCATCGTCATCGACCCCCACGGGGCACGAAACCGCCGGTATGCCGCCAAAATTGGCGATGAACGCGTACCGCATCGCGTCGCCCGAGGCCGGCACGTCGGAGAGGCCGTATCGGAGGGCGGACTGCGAGGGCAGGCGGGGCGCGGTGATGGCGGTGGAGGGCGTGAGGATCAGGTGGAGGTTATGGCCGGCGCGGGAGAAGAGGTGTGTGAGCGTACGAATCAAGTGCGTCCTAACTTGGTTCGCGCGGACTGGTTTATGGCGCCGAAATGCATAAGCGATGCAGCATTAAAATTGGGGAAACAATTAAACGAACCGTAATCCCTCGCGTCGCAGGTCCTCATAGCCGCCATCATGGTCCTCGTCGAGAAGTAAAGCTCGCCCTGGCCCTTCCTTCCCTCCATCGCGTTAAACATCTCGCAGCTGATGGCGATGGCATGCGCCTTTCGGATGGTCTCCAGATCAGGAATGTCAACCTCGACGAGCTCGGCCCC
This sequence comes from Irineochytrium annulatum, assembly GCA_027600665.1. Taxonomy (NCBI): domain Eukaryota; kingdom Fungi; phylum Chytridiomycota; class Chytridiomycetes; order Chytridiales; family Chytridiaceae; genus Irineochytrium; species Irineochytrium annulatum. The sequence goes on along the minus strand of JADGJL010000110.1, from coordinate 19,245 downwards.
GGCATCAACCAGCTTCCGCTGAATGAAAGCCATTTGGCGCGAGATAGCACGGTTGGACGTCTGGGCGGAGTAAGCTGGCAGGACGCCCACGCGGATGCCGGACATGGTGGGGTTAAGGTAGGTGCGGGGCACGTAGACGGGGGGCTGGGCGTTGGTGAGACCGTCCTGAGGGAAGGCGTCAGAAAAAATAGGCATAGGACGGGACGTGGTATACCTCAGGGTCAACACCCGCCATGGCGAGGTACGCGACCGTCATGTCGTCGGCGGTGGTTGCAATGGGACCCTGCACGCTGACGGTCGACGTCACGGGGACTGTATGGAGAGAGATGCGATTAGACCCATAAAAAAGATGTGATCTCTGACAAGCAAGTCCTTACATTCACCCCTCCTCGAAACTCGTCCGTGGGTGGGCTTTAAACCAAAGCACCCGCAGAAGGACGCGGGAATCCTGATGGAGCCGCCGCCGTCGCACCCAATCGCGATAGGGCAGAAGCCACCCGCAACTGCACCCGCGCTGCCGCTCGACGAGCCACCACAGGAGCGTTCGAGGTCGAAGGCGTTCCTGGCAACGCCACCGGCCGAGTTGGCGCCGAACACGCTGAAGAATTGCTTAGCGACGAAAGCATTTCTTGAAGACGAACCTCCAACCCCACTCCTCCATAGTCGACTTTCCAAGCACCAGACACCCGAGCGCCCTCAGCCTCGCTACGGCGTGCGCGTCCCTCTCAGCGGGGTTTCCCTTGTTGACGAAACGGGTCCCACATGTCGTCTCGTACCCTACCACGTCGACCTCCTCCTTGACCACTACGGGCACGCCATCCAGGACCGAAAGGGGTTTCCCAGCCTCGTAACGTGCCTGACTGGCCCTGGCGTCGCGGAGCACAGTCGTGGCGTCGATCTGCGCAATTGCGTTGATATGGTGTAGGTCGTTCAGCGTCCGGGGAGTCGAGTGTGTCGACGGGATGAGCTCCAGAATGCGATTGGCCACCTATTCATCGCCGTCGTTAATCGCCTGTCGCGTTGAGCACACTTACATCCACTGGCGTAATCTTGCCGGCCCTGTAAACGTCCCTGAAGTCCCTAAACGACCTCCACCCCTGAACGACGGAACGCGCGTTCTTCGCGCCAGCGGCATCGCAGATCTCGTCCATCGTCAGCGACGCGGCGGTCTCGCCCACATTCCGCTCCCAGCCCGGGTCGGGTAACGGGCTCGTGGTCATCACGTCGTCCCTGAAGCGATCGAGCGTGCGGAGCGCGTGCAGGCCGCCCGTGCTCGCGATGTAATAGGGAAGGCCGGGAATCGTCTCGGCAACGTAGGTCATGGCTGAAGCGCGCGGTCAGTGATCACACCGGAAAGGAGAAAGCGCACCTGCGAGAGCGATTCCGGCCATGACTGGAGCGTGTATCTTGTCGACGACAGATACATTGGGCTGGGCGACGGTCGTCGCCACCGTGAGGGCGTCGTCCCCATCCTGGTGGTTGGCCATGGGCAAAGTTGGAAGTTGTGGACCTTCTTGGTTAACGCCGCCCACGAGGATGTGAAAGTAATTCAGTAAAACGTCGATATGGAAGGCGTATGCTCCAAGCACATATCTACAATTATGTTGAGGTGCTTCTCTGTCACTTCATCAACGGGCTGCGCAAGTCGAGATTATGGCAGCGTTTAAATGCAGATGTTTGAATTCAGGAGCACGTCGCCAGCAACTGGACGCATCGCTCGCATAATCTTTAAAAACGTCCGTTTATACATAAAGGAGCAATATTCGCACCAAAAAGCAGCCATCAAGGGTTTGGTTTTTATTACCGCAAAAATACAAAGTCACCTCGCGGAAAGCCTAAAAGCGGCAGCCTCAAGCCGCAGCCGTCTTCCCAGCACCCAAAACCTCCCTCTGCAACCACACCAACACCGTGTCTACCCGTTTCGTGTGCAGGTTATACTTCGACCCAGGCGTCTTCCCTTTCCCGCCGTCCTTCCCATCCCCCAGCGCCTTCTTCTTCACGCTCGGCGAGCTGGCCGACCTCCGAACCGCCGCCTTCTCACCACCAATGGGCACCACCTGCTGTCCCGCGCCCGCACCGTCGCCGTCCTCCTCCCCCTTCTCCTTGATCGCCAACATCAGCAGCTTCCCTTGCTTAATCGGCGGCGGTAGCTGCGGCGCCTGCGGCTGATACACCCTCCTAAGGTTCTGCACGATCTCCGTGAAATCCGACTGCCCCATCGATCGCGCCGGCAGAAAGAAGGGGTACCCGTCGTTCAGGTTCTGCATCTGGAGCACGCGCTCGTGCCACCGGATCGCGGTCGCCCACTCGCCCAGAATCATGTAGTTTATCCCAATCAAGTACCAGGCCTCAACCAGGAGCGGGTGATACGCTCCGACGAGGCCCGAGCAGTGCAGGCAGCCCGTGCCGCACTGCGGTTGCGGTGGCGGTTGGGAGTGTTGGAAGCGGGGGTCCGACGACTTGAAGGGCGACGGCGTTGGAGTAGTTGCGCCAGCAGACCTCGGGACGACAGCTTTGGAGGCGGAGGTCGGTATCAGAGAGGAGAGGTCTGCCTTTGACGGCAACGCCGAGATGAACTCCGAGAGGCTCTCGACCTTCCCGTCGTCTGTAAGGGAGGAGGGCGATAGTGGTGGGGATCCGGGTGGTGGCGTGGTACTGTCCGATCCGACCGGGTGTAGAAAAGCGGGCAGGCCGTTCGGGTAGAAGGACAAGAAGTGGCAGTAATCCCGAATACTCTTCCGCGCCAGCGCCTTTATTTGGTCCGCGTTTTTCTCCAACCCAGGGCGATACAGGTCAAACGGAGCGCGAAGATGGTCCGGTGGCGTGCCCGTCTTCGTTGTGGTCGTCAACGCTACGCTGGCAGTCTTCGTAGCAGTAGGAGGTGGGGTAGTGGCAAGTGTTGCTCCGCCAGCAGCGGCGGCGGGCGGTGGACGCGCGAAAAGCTCGTTGATCTTCTGAATCGGCTTCTCCATCAGATGCACGGCGTACTGGTGCGTGCACGCGGCCCTCAGGAAGTACAGCTGGCTTTCACACCCCTGCCCCTCCTCCGACGAAGCGTGCTGCTGCCTTCTGCGTTGCGTCAGTGCGATCGCTGTTTTGAAGTCTCTGAGCGCCAACGGGAACTCCTCGCGGAAACCGTGGGCCATCGCGCGCGTGCGGTAGTACTCGGGAACCCCTGGCGAGCTCTCAATTAGGCGGTCCAGCGCCGCAGTTGTTGTCGACTGAGCCAGCATTCGGGACGGGATCTTTTCGTGAAAGAAGTGGACGTAGAGTGCATCCAGGTTGTTCGGGTTCCGTTTCAGCACCTGCCGCCAATGGTAAGCTTCATGTGAGGTCCCCAAAAAGGCGAGATCGTACCCTCATGGCAACGTCGTCCAGAGCGCTAGCAGACTGCATCGTCAGTACGGACGTCGCTATCTCGTCTATACGATACGCCTTCGCCAACCTGAATGATAAGTCAGCCTTCGCCCACCAAACTGTTCGCGGTTCTTTCCCAACCCCACCTGGCGACCGCCATTTCCCTCAGCCGCTGCTGCCTGATGTGCGAAACCTTCCCAATGTTCGCCCTATGCACCCCTCCGCCCCCGAATTGGGATGCAAACAGGTCATTGACGGAGTTGTGATGGTGATACGTCTGCGGCCCACCGGCTGCCGGCCCGCTGACGGCCTTGATGACGAGATCCGAGGCCTCGTCTACGAGCTTGCGGACCTCAAGGAGGTTGCGGAAGACGGTGACGTCCACGGGCGAGGGCTTCGTAGCGGCATTTATCTCCACAAGGCTGGAGAAGATCTCGACAGGGAGCGACAGCCACGGCCCATGGTAGGAGGCGATGTAAGGGAAGTGCTTGTTCCTACATATGAGGATGGTGCCAGGCCTCTCGTCCGCGGGCGTCGCTGTCATTGGGGGAGAGAGCGATGGGCAGAGTTCCTCCCCGCACCCAGCAAAAAAAAGTCTGGGCCGGACGTTACCAAGATCATGTAAGTAAAACCCCTTCAATAGTGAATTCTTTTTTGTATGCAAGTGCGCCAGATGATATGAAAGGACTGCTCTCTCCTACTTCCCCTCCGACTCCGTAAAATTGTTCGACACTTTCGATAGAAGGTGTGTCCCATACATGACGGACTTGTGCAGCTCAATTCCACCGCTTTCAGCCACGCAATTCGGCAGTGGCGAAACAACCGTCGTAAAGTTCGGCTCGTAGAAGAACGGGACCGAAACTCGGTAACCTTCCTTTTGGTGTATTACCCGATGCAGGGTCGCCTTGTACAAGTCATTTGTCCACACCTACCATTGAAGGCAGATCAGCATTCGTCGGGCGGAACGAAAGAAAAGAGCTTACGTTAACCATATCCCCGATATTGACCACGAACACGCCCTTAATGGGATCCACATTCATCCACTCCCCGCTCTTGGTCAACACCTGCAGCGCCCCCGTCGTGTCATCCTGATTCAGCAACGTCAGGCACCCGTAGTCCGTGTGCTCCCCGCAGCTGATCCCGACGTTGGAGTCCGTCGACCGTTGCAAGGGCGGATACCCGATCAGGCGCATGACCCAGAAGCTCTCGTCGTTCAGCTTGTCGAAAAATGTCTCGGGGAGGTTCAGGCCGAGGGCGATGGCGCGCATGGTCGCGGCGCCGACCTTGAGGCAGGAGGAGATGTAGCGGTGGAGTTCTGCGTTCATACCGTCGGGTTTCTGAATGGTCGGGTTCTTGCCCTTGAGGCACTTGGTGTCGATTTTATGGATGGGGTGGTCGCTGTTGACGTCCGCGTAGAGGTCTATTCTGCAGATTAGATGAGCTGATTGCAGTGGCCGAACCTATCGCCTCATGCCAATCGTTTTGATACTTTGTCACGTTTTGCCCGAGCCTGTAGTATGCTTAATACTCGTAACGTCCTTATGTTGTTACCGTTGATAGCCACGCGACAAATCCGACTTCGTGATTGAGATCTTCTCCTTTTCTAAGCGTTTGTTAGCAATGTTAGCAACAAGCAATTCGCAACAAGTAAATGAAGCAACGATCATTACCCTCCTGAGGCAGCTGGAAAAAGTCCCTCGACTTCGTCTTGACGCTCTCGTACAGCTCCATCGGGATCCCATGGCCTTTTAAATAAAAGAACCCGTACTCCCTGCAGGCCTTGTCGATTTCAACAGCGACGGCCGCCTTCGCCCGGGCCGTATCGGCGTCGGCACGGCCTTCCATCTCGGCCACGAACGGCGACACGTCGATGATTGGGAGCGAGGCCGTCATGGCCCGTGCGGGATGCGGGAGCTGGTCAGGAGTGTCTGAGAGGTCAATTCCACGTTCTGCACTGTCTGATGGAACTGCGGGGATAACGGGCGATGCTGCCGCTCATTGAGTCCCGGACGCTGACGGGCCACTCGGCCGCGGTAAACGTGGTGCGATTTAACAAGGAGGGGAATTACCTGGCGACGGGGAGCCACGACAAGCTGGTGAAGCTGTGGAATCCGCGGTCGGGCCTGTGCATCAAGACATACTCGGGACACGGGTGGGAGGTTCTTGGAATTGATATGTACGTATCATCTTTTATCTTGTTTGTGTTGTTTGTGGAGAGAAGCTGATCAACGCGAAAAAGAGCGCCCGATAATACTCGCTTCGTCTCCTGTGGCGGCGACCGCGCCGTGTTCGTCTGGGACGTGGGCACGGGTCGCGTCATCCGCCGATTCTCCGGCCACGCCGCGCGTGTTAACGACGTCGCGCTCAACCAGGAGGCAACAGTTTGCGTAAGCGGGAGCTACGACGCCGTTGTGAAGTGTTGGGACCTTCGCTCCCAGTCCGAGCGGCCCATCCAATCCATGGCGGACGCAAAGGACTCCGTGACCTCCGTCGCCGTTGGGGAGTCTGAGATCTTGACGGCTTCCGTGGACGGGTGCCTGAGGAATTATGACCTCCGGATGGGGCTTTGCATAGAGGACAAGGTCGGGCACCCGGTGACGTGCGCGTCGTTCTCGAACGACAACAATTGCGTCCTGGCGAGCAGTTTGGATGATACTATACGACTGTTTGACAAGGACAACGGGGAGCTACTTGCTGAGTACGTGCCAAAAACTTGGAAGAAGAACCACCTGACGCTCGAAACTAGCTACAAGGGTCACAAAAATCACGAGTATAAGGTTGCGAGCACGCTGACGAACAGCGACGCTCACGTGATCAGCGGCAGCGAGGATGGCAAAATTTGTTTTTGGGATCTTGTGGAGGGCAAGCTGGAGAAGACACTGCACCCACATACGAAGCTCGTCACTTGCGTCGCGTATCACCCGAAGGACGACATCTTGGTTTCGTCGTCGAAGGACGGCACTGTAAAGGTCTTCACGGAGTAACACTGTTTGCCTGTAGTTGGGCCGCACGTATCTCGCATTCAAATATAATCATAATTACACCACGGCACAGGTACATTAAATAACGGATCCGATGTTGAACGATTGTAAAAGTCGATTATTCATTCGGGGGAGGGCGGACATTGATTGCATTCCCGAAGTCCGAACCCCGTGAGTGAAACAGCCCCAATCCCATCAAATAGCATCCGCCAGGTAATACTTGATCCGCTCGCCGAGGTAGTAGGAGTACGAAGGGACGTATGCGAAGGATGTGTAGACGAACAGCCCGAAGAAGAGCAGCACGATCGCATCTGACCACGGGAGAGCGATCAGAAGACGAGCACCCACAAGAAGCAAGCGCCATTGAGAAAGAACTTACTGAAGGCCGACTTCTCCCAAGGCTCCAGCATGTACAGGCCTGCGAACGGAGTCAGACAACGCTCTCCGCACAGAGAAGGAGGCAGAAGAGGTTTACCCAGCGTTAGCTCATATTGGTAAAGCTTAAGCGACAGCCAGTCAAGAACGGAGGAGCCCATCGTCGGTCGGTCGAAGGAGAGTGTAGAGTTGAGGTATTTTCGGGCGATCGCCAACGGCTTGGTCATTGAAACCGCTTCAGGAGAGTCTGAACGGGCCCCCATTCTGCATACACTTGGAGAACGAAGCAGGCAGCTGTGTAGCAACGGCGATAAGGGCCTGGTAACGAGCATTTTTTCCCAACATCTTTGAACGGCCAACTAATATCACGTAGACGCCATAAGATGCATGATGTATTACTATTGATTCCGCTGCCACGAAGAAACAAAACCGTTAACTGCCCATATGAGCTCAGTAATTTGAATGCAGGAGATTTCATGATTTGGTTTGGGTTCGTAATCCCAAGAACAGCTGAGAAGATGGGTCATTTGCGGTTACGGCGCTCTCCACGCTAGCCGCGTCGAACTGCTTTGAGCTGTCAGCCTCAGAGGCGGTTACGGTCGGCACGCCTGCCCTGCCACCGCTCTGGCTAAGACCATCCCCAAACATCCTCCCGCTCTCCTCAGCGGGGACCCCGATATCCACATGCGTCATGGACTTGCTCTTCGTGTTCTTCGGTATGCTCAGCATCCCACCCTCGATCGTTAGCCCTCCCACGTCCGCCCTCCCCATATGCTCGGCAAGGTCCAACGCGCTCGCGTCCCTGCTCGGGCTCGCCGACACGCCAGGACCCAAGCTGTGCGTCGACGCTGTATCCGACAGACGGTGCCCCTTCTTCTTCAGCTTCCTCCGCTCAGCCGTCGCGTTTGCCGCCTTCCGCCTCTCAACCTCCCAGTCCGCCCACCGACGGAACGGCACGGCTTTTGCGTCGATCTTCTTCCCGTCCGAACCACCGTGCGCGTCGTCCTTCTTCTCGCCCTCGATCACGCGCGTCTGACCCCAGGAGAAGTCGTCGAAGTGCCAGAATGCGTAGACGGGGAGGACGAAGTTCCAAATGGGCAGGGCCATGAGGTAGATCATCATCCAGTATATGTAGACGACGCGGCGGGTGGTCAGGAGGACGAGAATGGCCGGGAGGCCCAGGATGGCGGCGAGGAGAAGTAGGGGGATCACGGGCACAACGGGGCCAATGATGGCCATGATGATCAGGAGCCTAGCGAAGAACGAGAGAATAAGCGTTAAAGCGACTTGAAGCAAACGAAGTAGTGCGCGATAACTTACAGAGTAAACATAATGGCAGCAGGTAAAACCGTTGTACCAATTAACTCAATAAGGATGACAAACTGCATGGAGAAGCAGAAAATACCGCACAGCTCCCTACACGGTCCATTCAGTCCATATTTTGTAACGAGTGCCATACCGAACAAGAACAAGCTCCAGCAAATTATGAATGGTCGAGTTAATCCACCTCCGCCTCTGTGACAGCAACACCTTAAACTCGGCCGGCACGACCGTCTTGCAGAACGCGCTCGGCACGAAAATGAGCTTTCTCCGCGGGAACTCGCGGAGCATCAAGGTGGTCAGGAAACGATCCTCGCCGAGGAGCAGGAGGTTCTTCTTGTGCAGCGTATTGACGACGTTTTCGGAGTACGTCGAGACAATCTCTGGGTTTGCCAGGATGGGAACCCACCGTGGTCCGGCGGGAGTCATTTTGGGCGTTTTGATACGGTACATGCAAAAGCAGCCGGGGAGGCAGGTTACACCACCGAAGACGGACTCGAAGGCTTTGTTTAGGTGGTGGGAAAGGTAGTACTCGAAAACCTACGACGGATGTTAGCAAAAAATGGAAAATAGAACGCAGTCCGCACCTGAATTCTCGACACCCAAGACTCGGACTTATTCGCAATCCTCGTCTCGCCACAGAGACCCATAACAAGCGGGTCTCTCGCCATAGCGGCCACCATCCTCGACAACGAGTCTGGCGCAACTTTCGTATCCGCATCCACCATCAGCACAATCTCGAAAAAGTCTGGGGTGACCCCCATCAAGAACTGAGTCTTTCTGAACAGGTCAAACTCGAGCGGACACATCTGATCATCAAACATGACCCTCTTGAAAAAATTCATCAAGATGAGCTGCGAGTCCCTCTTGCCCCTGTTCCCGGGCTTCGGGTTTGACTGCTCGTCCGCCGTCCCGCACTTGACAACTAGGATCGTTGGCACGCGGTGGCCGTCGCAATTATACCAAGCGACGTAGACGCGGGCTTTGTTGTGGCGCTTCGAGCCGTCGGCGATCGCGAGGTAGGATTGGGGCTCGGGGTTGCGGGGCCAGTGGGTGTCGAGCTCGAGCATGTCGAGGATGAGGTCGGGTGTGGACTTCGGATTGCCGGAGCCTGTGATGATGCCGTCGGCGATGACAAAGAGAAGCTTGTGCTTCTCGCTAAACGTCGTCCGGGCAAGGGAATCGAAGGTTGTCTTCAAGCCTATCACGAACAGGTTGGCGTCTTACCTCAACAAAAGTGGAATGTAAAACTTCTATCACGCACCATCCGCGCTTTCGGAGTAACAAGTGACGAGCATGACTGTGTAGATCGAGTCGAAGTACTCGATCACGCTAGAGACGAAGGAGGAAGGCGACCCAGCTGCCGGAGTCTGATGATGCAGAGACGGATTCGCCAGCTGTAAGGTCAGCGCGTGCGGATCCACCCCTCCTTTATTGACATCCCCAGCCTCGCCCGCCGGCGTTCCAACGGGTGAGTTCTCCGTCGACGTGTGCTTCTCGATGTAAATCCCATTCCTCTTCGACGAGCGTCGCCCAAACGTGGGGAACGGCGACGTCGCAGATGCAACGATGCCGCGCTGATGGTCGTGCAATCCAAACGCCGGGGTCGTCGCGGAATGCGCGACGCTACGCTGTGGCTGTTGCGGCGTGTCCTGCTGGTCATGCTGCGGGCTATCCGACGATGTCGGCAACGGCGGTGCCGGCGATTGCCGCGCAATTGTCGCAATAGTTGCGGGCACGGCCTGCGACTCCTTGGCCTTTGCTAGCTTCCCCAGCTCGCTCGAAATAAACCACTTGAAGATGATGGCAAGGCCAAACCTCACGAAAACGAGCGTTAGAATGACAGCGAGCGACAGGTCCAGGACGATGTCGGTCGCAATGCACCCTATGGTAGTCGTCTCGATCAGGCCGACCGTGTAAAGGTCCGAGAGGCACTCGCCGACGGCCCTGCCGAGTCCGCCGCCTATCCCAAACCCGTGCGTCGCGTCCCGGCGGAGGTGCGACTGGATGACTGAGTCGGCCCATGTGCCAAAGAAGGAGTTGTTGGCCGCGAGATACTGGGAGAGGTCAATAACGCGGTTCTTGAAGACCGTCAGGGTGGAGTTGACGGCTTCGACGTCAGACCACGTGTACGTGACGTGGCCGAGCCACAGGGACGAGAGGGCCTGGTAGGACGTTTTGTAATCATGGCAGTGATGGATGGCGGTGAAGTTCGGCGACGTGCACTCAAATGTGACGATCTGAGATATCGCGCTGACGCAGTTCGGGCCGATGTTAGGGAAAAAGCGCGAGATATCCAAGCCGGTCTGGGCGCTAATCTGATCCGTCGGGTACGCGTGGTTGACGAATCCGTCCAGGTTGTTGTGCCACGGAATAAATGTGCTTAGGTCGTAGATGTTCCCATGAATGATGTACCGGTGTGGGAATGTTGCCGGCGTGTATTTACCAACGTCCTTGTAGTAGTACGAGGCGCCGTCGTCTTTGCAAACGACCGTATTAAAGCCGTACGTGAGGAAACCAAGCAGGCCGCACATAAAGAAGGCGATTAAGCAGAGCGCGATCTTCTCCCTAGTTGCGCACATGTTACTGCATGCACTTAATTTTAGAACGAAGCCATCCATACCGCCACGCCTGCTGGACTTCGAGCTGCCGCATCCCGCACTTCCGCAGGCACCAGGGCAATGCGCAGCATGTCACCGCCCACGAGAACACCCTCCATGGCGTGACCTTCTCGTCATCTTCACGCAGCAATGGCCCCGTCCTCAGGGACCTCCCGGACGGCGACCTTCGCAGTTGCCGTTCCGGCCGCACCAGCCGGCTAGTGTGGCTCCGCGCCGTCGCGGTCGGCGAAGGCAGCTGTGTCCGGCTGAACGGCGACCCGAAAGCGGGCCGCTGGATGATCCTCGGCAGAGGTGACCCGCCATTGGGCGTCGGCGCGTTCGTGGTGACGTGTATTGGTATGACGGCTGCCCTGTATTCCACCGCGCCTTCGACCTGAGGCGAACTCCCGGCCTCGTTCTCGCGGTGGACGTGGCCGGCGACGTTCCGCGAGCTCATCGTGCAGCGGCCGGGGCGGTGGTGGACGACGTGGCCGTGCCTGGTCGCGTAAGGCTCGTTCAGGGCGGGAACACCTCGAAGGGGACAATGGCTCTACGATCCCACACCAATCGCGGTAGAGGTTGACGAAAGTGGGTTGCTGTTAATCCGCTAATCATCAACTTCGCGGACCCTGTTTAACGTCTTGTAAATCATCTGGGAGATGCTCAAAACGATGCTCCCCGGCGGCCAGGCGACAGAGCGATGAACTCGATCGCCTTGCGGACGGTTGGAAGTGTTCGTGCCTGTTAATTAACAAACGCCCAACTGGCCAAACAGTAAGGAAAAATCTGGCAATATCCTGTCAAAATCCCTTCACAAAAAACCCTGTAATTTACATGCGAACAGGAAGTGGAGTCAGTTTAACGCTCCGGTCGCCGTTGGATTCGAAGGTGCGAGCATCTAAGGCCTCTGCAGGCTACGCAAATCCGGGTACATTCAGTAGTTATCGTTCCCTGAGCTACCGTGCACAAAGCAGCCTGTCTATCAGCATCAGCATGATGCTCAGGTGCCCCGACATGGCCCCGCTGAAGTAAAAGACGTCCAAAACTGCGGAGCTCGAAAACATAGCTTTTGGCGTCCCAAGCAATACCACAATGTCGTCGCCATCTTCCTTCCTTGACGCGGTTACATATGTTCGCGCGAACACTCTATAGTGGTATGCGTTCTCATTCTCTTTCATCGTTGCCTTTGTTCGCTTTTCGCAGCTGCCCGTTGTAGCTTCCTTCCCATATTATCAACTGATCTTAGCCATCACAAATCTGTATTACATTATTATTCTTAAACTCGTCCAAACCACACGCTCGTCCAGGTGGGTATCAACCCCACCGCATACGCCTACTTAGGCCGCTGCTTCTTGTTCGCCCGCTGCTCCTCCACCTCATCCTCGAACACGGTGCTGTGCATAACAACATCCGGCTGATTCTTCTTGTACGCCGGCGCAATCCAAAGCGGGTTTGCTGAAGGATGGACCATCAATACGCAAAATTCCAGCGGGAAAGTCCTTACATGCAGCGGCGTCGGCATGCTTTAGAATGGCCTCACGAGGGTCCTCGTCCCGCATCGTGTCCTTCAAAATCACCTTCAACATCCCCTGCGTCGAGCTGCTTCCAACTTTCCCGCCCTTGCCCGGCCCGCTGATGGGCTGGTCTGGCTTCCGCGTCGCGATCGCGTCCGCCCGGAGCCGCGCGAGCTTCCGCTTTGTTTTGGCGTGCGTGACGTCCTCCTTGAACATTGGCAGTGCGTGCGGGTTAATGATGACCCTTACAATAAAAAGTCATTAGAAGTACCTCTAAACAAGAATCATTACCTCGCCGAATCGTCTTGGAGGTACGACAAGTCATCTACCGCGCGGCCCTTCGCGACCCTCCCCGCGCACAGCTTGGCCCCATACGCTGACACGTTCTGATCATACATGACATGGAGCGCGCCATCGGACGACGTGGCCAAAATCTGGTTGATCCTTCCATGCCACAGCACCCTGACGATACTCCCCGGCCCGACCTCCACATCCCTCACAAACTCCAACGTCGTTTTGTCAAACACCTTGATTCTCCCAATGGTCGTTTCCCCCTTGTTGATCGAAACGCCTGTGAGGATTTGGCGGTTGTTTGGTGAAAAGATGGCGTTCGTCTCCTCGAACATGTTGGGCAAGTCCGAAACGGACGCGACGGGTGATTTTAGCTTCCGAAGGTCCCAAAGCTTGAGCGTATCGTCCATCCCGCGGCTCACGAGGGCTTGGTTGTCGAGAGAGATGTTCAGGCTAGAAATTACGTTTCCAGGGAGGTGGGCTTTTTCCACTCGCTAAAGATTTGACTTAGTTTTCGACAACGCCGAGTCCTTTGCCGCAAACCTGCGCAGGTTGGATATATGGCGCTTTCGAGTCCCACAATCGCATCTCGCCGTCGTGCCCGGCGCAAGCAATCGTTCTCCCATCAGGTGAATAACACGCTGCCGTGATCCCCGTCCGCCCTCCCCGCTCCTTCGACTTGTTTATGATGACGCCGACGTTGTCCCGCTTCTTGTCCACGTCCCAAATTCTGCACCAACCGTGAGCTTCCGCTGTAAAATTCGACGACAAACCTAACCGTGCTATCCAGTGACGCCGTTAAAAATATCTGCTTGTCTTGCGGATGCCATCTGCAGCCGGTCATAGCTGCAACGTGCCCTCTATCCTAAGAGTCATTTCTAATGCCGTTTAACAAATGTCCACGTACTTTGTATGCTTCATGTCGCGAAGATATGGATCGCCCTTAACGAACTCCGTACTGATAAGCTTAATCAATACATGCTGTCTCCGAACGAATCACGTACATAGCAGTCCCTTCTCGATCGTAAAGCTTCGCCTGCGCGTTTCCGGAAGCAATCAAGAAGCTGTCGCCGGAAAGGCTATATTGCAAATCCCTGATCTAGGGCGCCTTATTAGTTCACGCAAGGTAAGAAGGTCGCACGCACCGGATTGCCCCCACAAGGCTCGTCTATTGTCCTGAACGGCCTGAACCTCGTGTCCATGCCGTTGAAGTCCCACATTTTCACGGTGCAATCCCGGCCGCCCGTCACTATCCGAGATCCAGCAGGGTCCAGCGTGACTGCAGAGACTGTCTTGCAAAGCACGAGTGTTAATGCTTGACGCAATTGTTCGTAACTGTATCTTCCATACCCGCCGATGGTCCGAGAGCTTGATCTGTTGCGACACCGGCAGCACGTCGACATCCGGCTCGTTGTCATCCTCTAGATCCTCGTCATCGCTGTCGTCGTCTTCTCCGGTCCCTTTCGGTGGAGGTGGTGGCCCGATATCATCGTCCTCGTCCTCCTCATCATCAGCACTGGCCTCCGGTTTCGCCGGCATCGGCCTAGAATCGCCATCGCGGTCTCCAACGGCCCCGTCACACATGTCCTCATCGTCATCCTCCTCCTCCTCCCATGTGCGTGTCGCAAGCCGTTCCGCAGTCGCCTTCGGCTCGACTGCGCCCAACCCAGCGGGCGGCTTCGGCGGCTGCAACAGCATGGGATGCAACGCGCTGTTCAGTCCGCCGGCTTTCTTCTCCTTCGGCGGCACACGATTCATCGGTGGTAACGCCGTGAGCTTCGCCGGCTCGACGACCGAGGGCGGCTGAGCGAGCAACGAGTCCATTCCGGCGGGCCGCGACAGCTTTGGCGCGTCGTCGTCATCCTCGTCCATCCATCCGGGCTTACCGACAGCCTTCCGTTGCTGCTTTTGCGACTGCTGCTGGTGCTTCTTCCCACCGAAGGAGCCTGGGAACAGCGCGCGAAGATCGTCGGCCATACTGCAAAGAGGTTGGCTGGTAACTTTGACGACATGTTGACCTTGGTTATTTTATTTCGTTCGTTAATATAATGTCAAACAAGGTAGCAGAGGGAGCAAAACCACAAAATATGTGTTGGCGACTAAGATTCCACACCGAGGGCAGAGGAGAAGCGGCGATACCAAATGGCAGTGGAGACGTAGGAAAAGTTGGTGGACAGAAGCATATTAACTAATTGAGATAAAAAGAGTGGGCAAGGGGGAATAACCAAAACATCGAATGCAAGTAAGAAAAAGCACGTTTTGGCCCCGACCGATGGTAGCGCACTTTTGCAGCTTGCTTGTTCCGCGGCAATGTTTGTTGCCTTCCCATTTCCCAAAGCGTCATTTTTGTCCTCCCATAAGAGGGTGTTTTGTCAGTTGCAACCGATCTCGTCACGAATTTGAAGAGTAATCTCTGGACCTACGACCAGGATCGCAATCACCGACCTGTCTGAAGTAGGAACAAGAGTTTTAGTTGAAGGTTATATCTCCAATCAATCGTGGATGCATGGTCATTGGTAGCCCTTATCAACACCATAGCACGGAAATCTTGAGCGCTGGTCGTGGAAAGAAGACCAGACAAATAATGGAACTATAAACGAGCATGTAAAATATCTACAGGCAGACAACAGAATTAGAATTCTCACCATTCATTCAAATGGGAATGGATTTTCCCGTATGTTTTAGCGCTGGGCAGTATCTATGAATGACCTTTCCGAGAATCAGAAACACGTGCATTATGCATGCTGGCAACAGCAGGGTTACCTTGGCAATCTATGGACCTATGCGATGAAGTACGCAGCTGAATGTCATAATGACACAAGGACGTCCCTAGATCAGATGAAAGGAAGTACATTAAATAATGGATTTATCCCTTGGTTAGGATCGTCTGGAAAAGAGTTAAAACCGCACGACTACCAGCACTTCCGAGTGTTTGGGTGCCTTGTTCGTATATTGAGGACTTTGGGAAAAGGAAAACAAAAAGGAACAAGTTTGCTGCTCGAGCGGACTCGGGAAGCTTCTTAGGAATGGAAGGCCAGTATCATACTGGTACTTAATCTGCGAATGAGGGTTATACAAAGGGTCTACCGTGCACGATTCTTCGAAAAAAGCTTCCCTGGATTAACATCACAAAGTGTACGTGAACTATCGGTCGCTGAACAACACAAAAGGCAGATATCCTTATAAGTGTTGCCGAGGACGCGGAACCGGTAGACCCAAGTCTCTTCTTCGTCGAACCACTAGGCCAAGTGTGAAGTTAGCGAGCGTAGCAATAGTTGCCACTTCCTGGTGCCATTATCCGTTGGAGAATGAAATGGCCGCTCACAGGAACATTGCATAGATACTAGAAAAAATATACAATCCACCAATATAATATACCATTTACATTTTCACCTACACTAACGTTTACATACAATCCCCGCGAGCCCTTTGATTCCAGCGCGTGGCTGGTTGCCGAAGCGCCAGCGCCTGATTATAGCGCGCGCTCCTCGCGGCACAATGATGGTAGAAGCTTAGTGAGCTGGACTCCACAATGACGGTCAGCATAGAGATATATCGGCTATGACGCTGGGTGAAGAAGGGATTCAGGAGTGAAAGACAGAGGTGAGGGCTGGAACTATGGACCACGCCGAAGTGTCGTGTCAGCACTCGACGAGGGGACAACCTATGGTCCAGGCTAAATCCGCGGAAGCTCGGATGAAAAATCTATATTTTGACAACGGTATTACCTTTCTTTATATGTTTGATTACTTCTACTACTTGTCGGTTCCATTGAGTTCTGCTTTCTTTTGTTATTTCCTCTATTTCCTTTATTGCGTTTTCGCTTTCTAGAGTTACGATAGACATCCGCACCACAAGGTACATACACACCAGCGCCACTCCCTCGCGGAATACGGTTGTCTTGGCCGCCGGGTTTGGAAGCTATCGCTAACATTTTACATTTTTCGCTTCCCGCACACATTTACATATGCTCATTCAACACCAACTAGCAGGCGCACATCTCGGAGCGGTGACTTGAATTGTTTGCTGTGGCCACCGACCTGCGTCTACATCTTGGCGCCTCCGCTCATTCTACACTTACATTTTATGGGACGCGAGATAGTAAACCGGGCCATGGTTTCACACAAGAGGAAGAAGAGATTCCAGGGGGGGGAAAAATTTGAAGAAGAATGCGAAGAGACAGGAATCGAAGATATTCCGTGGGTACGCAAATTGCAAAAGCGAAATTGACAAATGTTGAAACATCCAAAGACGAAGTCACTTTGGTTGAAGAATTTCAGGGATTGTCAAGGAAACTGATGAACCCAAAATTGTCATATATTTTTTATCCTGAAGAGTATGCAGAAGAGGAAATATCAATCGAATTGGACGATAGTGAAGACCAAGCAGCATTCATCAAAAGAAAGACTGCATTTCACATCGAAAGCTCCTTGCCGAGTGGATTTTGGGAATCATGGATTCCAATAGGGAACGTAAGATCATTTATCCACTGCGCGAATGCGCAAACAGAAAATACTACTTCTGGATTTCCGCATTATAGTGAAGGACAAGTTCAAGAGATGAATGCTGCAATGGTTATAACCATGAATGTTGTTGAAAAGAATATGCAACCAGTGTCGCCAAAATGCGATGACAAGTTGGGAATATGATTCCGGCCCTAGAATTATCAAGGGATATATCAACACAAGAACTTTATCAATACATGTGATGCAGACCCGGCTTCAGCTATGAGAGCTGATGCCAGATAATGACTTATGCCGAATTCGAAGATTTCAGGGTGGAAAATGATTATTTGGACTTACAATTCCATGATCTCATTTCCCGAAATGCTTTCTCGAACCCCAGACTCGTCTTGATGTCGTGCCACCTAAACCGACAAAGATATCCGATATGCCGCAAGTACCTTTAGCTATGATATAGCTATGTTTTTAAAAGAACATGAGAAGTACC
Source organism: Irineochytrium annulatum (assembly GCA_027600665.1). Classification (NCBI taxonomy): domain Eukaryota; kingdom Fungi; phylum Chytridiomycota; class Chytridiomycetes; order Chytridiales; family Chytridiaceae; genus Irineochytrium; species Irineochytrium annulatum. Next base: position 1,857 of record JADGJL010000110.1, on the reverse strand, counting down.
GCCAGAAGTGGAAGGCAGCTATGGATTCGGAAATTGTTTGAATTAATTAGCATTTGTCATCTATAAGTAGTTTGACATTTATCTAAGATTTACACTCCATTGTTTGACCTTTCGCGCGCGGCACAAAAGAGCCGGGGGGCACGCTGGACGACGGGCAGATTGGACTTCCCACAGAACACGTCCAGTGAATGGGTTTTTGATATTCTTCATTATTAAACGTGATTGAACTTCCCAACTGAACGCGTCCAGCCATCTTCCGAACAGGTTATGAGCCCCGGGCTCTAGCGATCTGAGAGACACCAGAAGCAAAGCGGAAGAAGGATTATATTATCACCCGCTCGCAGCTGGTCAACAAGGTGGGAGAGGAAGTCCTCACCATCATCGCGGGACTATCGTCAGTCTATAAAATGTATTGGAAGCTCGAGACGCAGTATCAGTCGTCATCGACGGCGACTGCGCTCATTCGCCTCAACAACCTTCTTGATATCAAATGCACTGCTGGCACGGACATTCACACGCATATCAACAGAGTAAACCGATCGATGCGTGAGATCAAAGCAGTGGGTGCACTTGATTATGACAAACTCCAGACGGATATTCCTCTGCGGTCTATGCCCAAAGACGACGACTGAGCGCTATTGGTACTGAAAACGCAGGAGGAGGGATCGCTGGATAAGGAGAAAGTCACGCGGCAGTTTACAGAGAAAGCTCAGGAACTGGCTGCGGGGAAGAATTGTCCTGCTAACGTACATGCAATCGTCTTGCTAACGTACGCGCAATTGTCTTGCTCAAGTACACGCAAATCACGTACAGTTTGTTGGAATGCTCAAATCGTTCCAAAGGTATGCGAAATGCTCAAAAATCGCTTTCGCCGTAAAACAGGCATTGATTGAGCCAGCCAAAACTGGACATGACAAAAAGTACGCGATTGTCTTGCTAACGTACGCGAAATTGTCATGCTCAAATACACGCAAATCACGTACGGTTCATTGGAATGCTCAAACCGTTCCAAAGGCATGCGAAAGCGAAATTATCAGGTAAAAACCGTCGTTTCGCTATTTGATCAAGTCCGTTATAACGGGCTTGTATTGCTCTTCGGATTTGTAGCGAGGCAGGTATATCGTTTGCTCAAGAATTGAACTTGAGATGTGCAACTGAAAATCGATTGTTGATTGTGCGCATTCCTCCGCCTGATTGGGCGTTCTGAGGCAAACGAGATGATTGGTGCGGAGTTTGACATGCGCCCTATATTCTGACTGATCCTATGCTATGCGTCTCATTTCGAAAATGAGACGTCGCATAGTATAGTAGTGTAGTACAAGTGTAGAGTACTATTGGTTCATGAAATGTCATAATAGACAGCATCCGTAGTCCAGTCTAATCACTGAATAGAGCGTGGGATCAACCCAACTTTGGATCTCACATATATGTGTTTACACCTTATCTCGCCTCCTTGAGTAATCTTCATAACTTGGCCAATGTTGAAAAGGGGTAGCTGGTCCCTTTGTTATTAGCAATCAAGTAGATTTTCAGAGGATCCCGTGGATTTCACCAACTGTATAGGCGGGTCCTTTGCTTGCGTTGGACAACGCTCGCTGACTCTCCCTACTTTCGCTATACTTAAGGATTTCGACTCTATTCCACCAAAAACACATTGGTGTAGCTCGTTCCCAAGGAACGAGCGTGATTCCTATTGGATGGGAACATTTGGAACTTTTAGTGCCACATCACCTTTTAGTGATTATGGCGTATCGGACCTATATGTATACCAACATATTATGTGATACTTCGTTCCGCCTGACACTCCCCCGCGATATGTCATAATCATGCCAGGGGTTATAATGTCTTGGTTCTCAG